>WEIU01016778.1:254152-278304 GCA_013389925.1 Aegithalos caudatus | reverse complement strand
TTTTTTTCTGTAAAATCGTTTTAAAAAATTCTAGTGATGCTGCTTTAATGAACCCGTTACTGCATGCTGAATGAAGTGCATCTGTGAGCAGGGAGCCCTAGTTGATAATACAATGCAAATTTGTCTTCAGAGTAAAGGTGTCGGATTTCATTAGGTTCCAGATCTGTACGGATGAACCAAGATTGGTGTTTTCTTTAGAAAGCAGCCCTTTCATGATGGGATTTTGATTGATCGTTTTTATTTCTTTTTCCAACTCAGGGAATTAAGCACTTGTTTCCTTTAATTTAAGGCATAAACCAGTTTTGTAAAAGGGAAAAGAGTTTTTGCTGCAGCTGGGTAGCAAGTATCTGTGTTCTCTCAGGTGGAGAGTTTGGTTGTTATTTATTTGGAATGTACTGGTGGGCTCGACTCTATTCCCCTTCAGCTGAAGTGGTGGGAGAGACACGTGAAAGTATTAAGGTAAAAGCTTGTGGCAGTTGTAATCATAGAGATCTCTAAGTTGTGTTTCAGTGTCAAGGCTTTGGTGCCTTGGGCCATCAGATGCCATACCAGTTACTAATGCAGAAACAGTGTGGGAACTTCACAGTAATTATTTCTTGGTTTCAAAAAAATAACCCCAAAGGTTCCATTTAGGTAAAGCTAAAAAGAGAATTTTCTTGATTGAACGTTTTGTGTGTATACTATGTCTCATTTTGGTGATAGGAAGCTAGGGACAGAAGTTTTTTTTGCCATTTTAAGTGTTTATTTATGGCCAGTTGATTAAAGGATGTGCACTTAGTTGCTCAACATTGCATTAAGAAGGTATTACTGATGCTAATAAAATGCTTAGTTTCATCATTGCTATTTGGGATAGGCATACTTAGCTCTCAGTTGTGGTTCATAAAACCTCTTAGATCATGAAGTCAGAAGCAAAATGGGATGTCAGCTCTGGCTATTGTTGGGCTGCAAAAATTTGCTTGATGAAAAAGGCTAGCAGGTGTAGAGGCAGGCACTGACACAGACCTGTGAAAGGGTGGAGCTGCAGCCAGGAGTGGAGACTTAATATGGGGACATGCAATTCATGATCTATATTTTCTATAATAAAAGGCATTACTGTAAATTCAGTAGTGTATCATTGGTTCTGTGCTTGAAGAGCTTTCTTTTCCCTCTCTCATGTTTATCTGAAATGCTATTTTGAGGTTTGGGATTAACTTTTGTTAACTGTTGTTTTAAAAACTATGTCAAGATATGGCCTCTTCACCCTTTTGTGGCTTTTCAAGGAGTGGTTTGTTTTTTTGTTGTTGTTTTTTTTTTTTTTTTGTTGTTGTTTTTTTGTCATCATGCTTATAAGCATTTGGGAGCATTTTATTGTGTAACTTTTATTGTCTTCTCAGTTTTATAAATCTGTCTCAAACATTTTCTTTAAAATGTCCATTTTAGAACTATTAGATTTAGTACTATGGAGGCATATTTTATTTCTAAGACGGGATAACAAAACTTCAGAACATAAAATATTCCAACTGATTATTTTGCATTTCAGTAAGGTCATGAGGATAATTTTAGAAGTATATTGGGAAAATGTTAGGTAGGCTATTAAGAGAATGGGTTGAGGCCTGGTTGAATTTCTTTTCTATTCCTGTGTTTTGTCCTGTAGCACGTCTATTGTAGAGGAGAAAAAGGAGCAGCTTTCCCCATATCAGTAGTTTAATCCCTTCAGTAAGGCGTTTGCTGCAAGCTATTGAGTTCTTACAGCTACTGGTTAGAAATCCTGCATGCTCTACTGGGGTAAGGAAGCAGAGCTTCTGCCTTCATCAAAATTTCAGTCACACAGGTTGCTTTCCCTAATGCTGACATTTTTCAGAGGTTGAAATTTATTCTCATTGACCCTAAGTGTTGTCTGTTTTGATCTGTTGTTTCCTTGGCTTTCTTGGCTTCAGGCAGATTCTTTTTATTTCTCCCCAGCTCTTTAATTTAAATATTTAAGAAGTCAATAAGACATGATTTAATGATCTTAATTTTTTATATCTTTGCTCTGTTTAGTTTATCTGTATTTTAGATTTTTATTTCATTCATTTATTCAAAAGCCATTTGTTAATACATTATGACATGAGTACAACAATTTTAAGTGCAGTTATTTCTGTTATTAGTGTAAAGACATAATTTGAAGAACTGCTAGGTGAGGGATTTGTTGATTTGGCATGTAAAATTAATCATATGTTCAGTGTCTTTCTGTGAGTGAAAAAAAGTTGCATTGTTCTGTATTTTATGTTTCCAGGGAGATAAGACTTCAGTGACTTGATTTCAAGTATACCTCTCTAAATTGCAGCTTTTAAATAGTCTTAAGCTTTATATTTCATGAGAGTTCAGTATAATGTTTGAATAAGGACTCTCAAGCTGGAGGTTTGTAGAGTGGGATTTGCTGGCTCTATGAGACTTGATACATTCTCTAATGAAAGGCAGTTCATGTTTTTTGAGGGTGCAGCATTACCAGCAATGGTGAACCTAAGGCTTGATTGTAAACCTACAGGTTATGGTCATTGGTGAGGCTGAATAACAGTAACTTTTGATTTTTAATTCTTATGCATCTGGCAGCACAAGACTAACACAGTCTGTAGCAGTTTTGGTGTTAGCTTTGATAGTAGTTTTGCACTCTGGGAAACCCGTTAGGAGTTGCAGAATAGAACTGTTTGGTTTTCTTAACTGTATTTCTGAATATGAATCAGCAGATAAAATGGTTTAGATGTCTGTTTTTGCATGCGTAAAGCTAAATTATGTCATTGTCTCAGTCTCTTTAATATTGAGTTCTGTGGCACCAGTTTACTGGGTGAGTTATTTGATTTAAAGTCTGCCCCATGTCTTTTATGTTAAGTGAGGCTAAGCATTTACAAGTCTTTGTTTTCTTTATGGAAGCATGTTTTAAGGAGCACTTCTTTTGAATGCAGAAACAGAACTCTCTTCATAATCTTGATAGCTGCTGAATTATATGATTGCTAACCAAGTATTTGTCATGGTTCTTTCGAGAGTCTGAGTCTGTGAGTGGTCTGGAGTCCTGCAAAGCTGTCTTCGTACTACTTCAGTGCAGCAGTCATAGCTCTTGTTCCCTGCATAGTGGATGGATGTCTCTTGTAAAGAGAGAACAAGTTCCTGAAAAATGTGTGGCTGCATAGAAGAACTTTTCTAAAAGTGTATCATAGAAAAGCAAATTGTTACTGAGACTAATGGTTCACACCTAGGCCTGAGAGGCACTTTGAATTTTTTATTGATGTTTTATTAGTCTTTTACTTTTGGTTTTATGCTTTGTAGAATGGGAAGAATGCTTTCTTCTGATGGATTGTAGAGATTAGTGGAATGATTATTGAAGACCAAGTTTTATTTTACAAGTTTTCAAAACTTAGAGAAGCTACTGACATGTATCATACTGTTGGTTTAAAGTTGATTGTTCTTCATTAATCCAAATGGTTTACCTTCAGTGTTCAAATAGTTTTGGGGTGCTTAAATTTGTGTTGTTTATTTACCTTTTGAGGTAACGGGATTTGTACCTCAAAATACTCACATAAACCTCAGAGAGACTAGTTGTTACTTTATTACTTCAGCTGTCAGAGAGACTAGTTGTTACTTTATTACTTCAGCTGTGAGATGTGTTGACTTTGAACTTGTGCTTTAAGATGGACTTTTAATGTACTGAAAACTTCTTCAGTTAACCCTAAAATATATCCTAGATTTCCTAACTGGTGATATTGTAGTGGAATAAAAAACCTGAACTAGCCAAAATCATCAGGAAAGAAGTTCTTCCAGGCTGCTAGGAGGTGTGGGTCAGAAGTTGAGCATAACTTGGAGAAAAGTTGCCTTTTGGGTCTGCTTGTGAGAGTTACGTTTAATGTACTTGGCTGGATGATTTTATGGTTTACTTTTCTGGGTGGGGGAAATTGCCAAGCTTATTCCTTTGCTCTGTAGCCTGCCTTGCTGCCTTCTCTGTGCCATGGATGGTGGGGTTCCAGGAGGTGACAAGGGCTGCTTTTGTAGCATGGCTCTGTTCTCTGGGTTTCTCGAGTCATGATGTGTTTTACAGCACCATCAGCTAAATCAATTGTCTTTTGACTTTTGAATAAATAATGACAGGCTTATTGTATGCTGATGTGATGTGAAATAGGATTAATACAGAACTTTTTTTAAGAGTGGCAGATAATATCTGTAAAATGATTGCTGTGGTGGCAGAACTTTCTGTATGCCAGTTGTTCAGATCAGCAGCTTTGATACATATCTTGGGCTTTCTTGTTGGTGGTCATACAGACAGCTCTCTCTAAAGACTTACAGACACTTTTGATGCATGCATTTGTATATTTGACCAAAGGTTGCTGTCGTGGTTTAACCCCAGCCAGCAACTAAGCACCGCAGCTTAGCCCCAAGAACATTTTTACATTGTTCTTGGAATTTTTTCAAATGACTGCAATTTTACTTTTGTATTGTTTTTATTATAAGGTACTGGTCTTACTAAAAATGAATTCACATTGTCATTGGAAGTATTTGGTGCAGATCTATGAAGAATGGTGTTTATGGGAGAGGTTATTTCCTGGTTTTTATTTTCTTTCTTTTTGTTTCAGGGAGTACTTTCATTTTATTTCAAAATTGCTGTTTATATGCATGGTTTTGTCACTTGGTCTTACTATAGCAAATAATTTGGCAGAGTAGACTTGGATCTCTGGCTGAAGGTGGGGGCATCAAGTTTCCCAGATCCAAACTTTTTTGCATTTGAGTAATTTTACTTCAGACAGAGTTGAGTCTGGTCTCTGAACTGGATTTTGCCCATCGTGATGTGGTTTGTTGGCTTGGACCTCTGTGACCATTAAGGGTTGGGTCACATTTGGTGAACTTCTGGGCAGGGATTTTTATCTTAGTTTCCTCTAGAAGAACTGGTTTATGCACACCAGAAAACCTATAGAAATTACAATAAATCATTCTGAGGGTGACAAAGCATTTAACAGACCACCCCAGAGTGACTAGTGAATGTTCAGCATTGGAGACTTAAAGCTTGACAGGACAAAGCCATGAGCCCTGCTCCAGTGGAGGTTGCACTCCTGGCTTAAAGCTCCGTGGGCTCTGCTGGCTGGTGATAGCTGAAGGGCTCCTCAAAGGGCACTCTTGGAAGTGCTATTGTAGGTACAGCTGAAACAACTTCAAAAAAGCAAACCCATCCTTTTTTAACTAATGCAAAATACTTTTCCTTTGGTGCCCAGCCCGTTTTGTGTCTCTTGCAGGGGGAGCAGCACCAGCGCTGGTGGCTCTCAGGTTGCAAACCTGCGACAGGAAACCTTGTCCTTTATCTCTGGCACACAAGGGCGGCAGTGGGTTGTGTGTGGACTTGTTTGTTTATTTGTTCTCAAGAGACTCATGTAACCAGAAATATACATCTTGAACGTTTGCCTTTTGGCAGGGTCACAGCACAAATTTGCTTTTGCTGAAGAAACTGTGGCAAAGATCAGACTTTATTTTTCTCATTTTTGCGTTTCTGAAGTGTGACATAACTGTCTGCATGTTTAGAAATTAAAGAAGATAATGAGTGATGAAACTCAGACTGCAGGCTTAAATGTGTTAGTGCTATATAAAAGTCATTACAGTTCCTATCTCTGAACTGCTTAAACATCTTTGTTTTTGTGGACAAGGCTTCTTTCCTCACTTTTTGAATTACCAATCTATTTTTTTTTAAAAATTTTTAAAAGCTAAAATGTCTGATACTATTTTAGGAATATTTTTGCATGTGTCAAATAGAAGACAATACTAGACCTCAACAAATAAATCCTAGAGGGCTGTCCTTCCTTCTGGTGTATGCAGTTGAGATTTCTAGGAATATTTTTCTTTTCAAATTGTAAGGGCTGAAATAGGATTTTATGCTTTCAGTCCATGCTGAAGAACTGCATAATTGTGCAGAATAAAGTTATGGCATTTAAGGCATTTTCATGCCTTGAAAATAAATATATCTTCATGATTGATGTGATTCTGACACTGATTATTTACTTTCCAAATGTATTTAACAGCTTGTTGTATGAATCGGTATAAAATAGTTCAGTGGACTGCACTGTATTGATCATACAGCAGCTGGAAGAAGGAGTGAAACACAATGCTTTCTCACAGCTTTTGCTGAAGAAAACATTTAGGAGTGAGGAGGAAAAGAGATACTTCTGCAAAAGCTGTTAATATAGTTTATCCTTTCCTTTGATTTTATTTTTCCTTGAGTCTTTCCTTTCTTTTGCAGTCTTTGAAAAGGGAAGTATTGACAGAATGTCAGTTCTAGTTTTGTTTAACTTCCCTCCCCCTCCCTGATTCTGCATTGTCTAGAGGATAGTCACTGACTTGTACTTGACATAGCTCTGTGAATTCCCAAATCTAGTACTGTTTATTGCATTGCCATACAGAGGTGGTAGGACAATCTTGGCTAGGATGCCTCTGTTAATATAAAGGACAGGAAAATGCTAATATCATAAAACATCCCATCCATTTCAAATTGAAAAGGCTTTTTAGAAAATGAAGATCTGTGGGTTTTCAGCACTTGCCCATACGGTGACGTGAGTGGTTGTGGTAGTCTGGAGAACTACCTGCCACAGACATTTCCACTCTGCTAGTTGAATTGTGATGCACTGTGAAATAATTTGAGAGCCTTAAGTTAATTCTTGCCTTATTATACAATTACCTCCCTATCTAGGTAAACCCAGAAGATCTGCAGAACTTCACAGGGTTTTTTATCATATGTTTAAGTCATCAGGACTTTTTTTTTTTAATCCTATACTAATGTACTTTTATTTTCAGCTGGAAATTTAAGGTTAACTAGTATGCTAGATAATATTTGAGAATAAGGACAGATTATTCTGTCTCCAAACCACAGTTCTGGGATTAGGTGTGAACATGCAATAACATAATGTGTATTCTAGATTTAATCACTTGTATATGTAGTGTTGATGCAGTAAAGACTTTCAAATTTGTTGGTAATTTAAAGCACATCTCCTGTAAAACAGAGGCGTGATAATAAGCAGTAATTAAATGTTGTGAAGGGTGCTCATCATTGTTATTTAACAGAAGTTAGTCATTATCTACTGATTGTTCACATCATTAAATATAATTTTTTAGTATAGAAGTTGGTACTTTACATACCTGAGCAACTGAATTGAGGTTTTCCATTCTTGCATTGTTGAAGTATCTTTTTGTTTGTGCATGTTAAATGTAATGACTTGCCTCAGACTGCCAGCAACTTCATGCCTGCCAAGGGCAAGAAGACGCATATTGTGAATGTGCTTTTTGACTGAGACACGGAATGTATTGGCTCTGTAAAGAGAGGTGGGGGAAAGCAGTCATTTAAATTCATTTAATTACAGTTGTGTGGAGGTGGCTACATGAAAAATAATTATAGGCAAGGTAAACATTGCCTCTTGTAGCAGCACGGAGTGCCCAGAGGTAAAAAATGTCAGAAGTGCTGGGTGAGGGAAGAGAGCTCAAGTGTTCCTTAGTTTTTGTAAACCTGCACTTTGCTTAAAAAAACCCCACAAAGTAATAGATAGTAGTCATCAAATATTCCCAATTGTGGTGCAGTCTAACTTTAGGTGACAGGTGTCTTTATGTTCTTGAAGCAGGGCTTTAAGTGACTTAGGGCCAAACAGACAGACATCATAAACTGATGCAAGTATGAAAATTAAGGAGCAGTTGAAGGAATTCTTAGATAAAATCCTCATTTAATTTTTCAGTTATGAGTAATAGGAAGGAGTAATTAGAATTAACAAGGGTCAAACTTGAAGTAATAGGTGAGATGTAGAGCTAGTGGACAGATTTAAAATCAAGCAATACTTTGATCACTCACTTGTTTGGAACACATTGGAAGGTAGTGTCAGCAACATCAGGGAAGCTGGAGAGGGTAAAAGTGATCCAGAAACATCCACAGTAGCATGGCTAATGCTTTTTGGTAGAAAACAGTACTGAAAAAGTAATTTTTGATTTGAGTTTAAATATTGTAGCTAAAACTACACGAACAAAGGAATCATATAATCTGTTTGTGCCTCTCCCTTCCTCTCCCTCTTTTTCCTTAGTGTTATAATTTATAAAAGAGGGGTCCAGAGGTGTCTCATTTTTTAGCTGTAAAAGTGACAGAAGAGTTGAAGATATGTTTGAAGGGAGGCAGGATAAGATCAGCACAGCTTCATAAAAATGAAGCTTAATGCTTAAAATTCTGACTAATTTCTTAAGTTTGGATCCTGCTTTCCTCTGTAATGCTTAGCTTTTTTTTCCCAGGTATTGTCAAGAAAACAGAAACTAGTATTTTCTTGAAACTTAGCTACAAATTAGAACTTTATTCCTTGTAACAGAAGTTATGTAAGGATTGTATAAACATTGTACCTGCTTGTGTGGTTTTTCATGTTCACATTTTTACATGGGAAAAGAAGGGGACTTGGGAAACAGTGCTCTCTATTTCAGTGGCATTTTACAGGTTGCAATAAAAACTCGGCTCTGCAGCAGTATGTGGGTGTTATGTGTTCACAAGTAAAGTAATATAGTGTTAGTGTTTAATAGTACTTATGACAATGAAGTCATGCTATGTGTGGTATAGTGCAAAATGCCCCTAAACGATGCTTGGTTTCTGCATTACAGTATTTTCTGGTTGCGGATGAAGGATGTACCAAAACCTCTTTTGTCAGGTGTTCAAAGCTGTTTTGCCAGGTAGATTTTTTTCTGAAGGTGGTGGTGTTTTTTTGTTTTGAATCTAGTATTAGTGCTGAGTGACTGATCTGTTGGTTTAGAAATGTTAGTAGCAGTAGCTATCTTGCTTGCTGTAACCTCTCTTTGTTATCACCCTAGTACTTAGCTGAGATGCCAAAAGCTCTTCAAATACATTGCAGCTTCAAGCAGGTTAGGTGCTTGAATACTGGCTTGCAAGTCTGTGTGTTTTAGTATCCCTGAGCTCAGAATTTTGAACCAAAGTCGTAGGATACTGTTGAACTGCCACTGCTGTTCAATTTATAATGATGCTAATTAGTGCTGAATGTCATTAAGATGAACATATGCATTGTTAATGAAATTACTTCTGAAATTGAGCTATTGTCATTATCTCACTGAATGGTTGTACTGAAAAGTTGCTTGACTGCCCCACAAGAAGGATAATTGAGAAGGGCTTACAGCGTGTAGCTGTCCCTTGGGAATGGATCATCTGGTCTGTCACCTCTTCTCAGACACTGGATGGTCAGGGACTTGGCTGCAAGGAGAGGGACTGTTTTAATGGCAATATACAGATTTGAGCATACTCTCTTCTCAGGGCCTTGGGTTGTCTTGTGAACACAAATGACTTGTCCAGTCTCATGATTACATGTGAGGAGCAAGTTGTTGCTTCTGATAAGGTAAATATCATCTGATCTTCTCCTTTTTTGCATGTAGGAAAGAAGGGATTTGTGTGGGGAAGCTTCTGTAAATAGTTTCTACTAGTGGCAGAAGTGATTACTTTTGGAATCAAGTTTGATTTCCTCATATCTCACTTCTCCTCACTACCTGCCTTGATTTAAAAAAAGGGAAATTAATCAAGCAGGATAATTACAATATTGACAATAGATAGGTATTTTGTACTTGTGTCTGTAGTTTCATGGACTGGAAAGGGCCAAAGCCCTAACTGGATATCTTAGGCAAAACACAGAATCATCTAGATAACTGTGGTGCAGCATAGTTGCATGACGGTGGTGCTGCTCTGCATTGCGTGCACTCTATTTATTTATGGATACTAATGAGATTGTATTTTGCTGTGACATTACTGTAATGTCAGTGCCTTGTATTCATTCATTAGTTGGCCTCATTGCCTTTGTGAACAAAGGAAATGCAGGTGCCCTTGAGCAAGGTGTCTTAACACACATGAGAAAAGTAGCAGTGTTGAGAGCAGTAGCAGTGTTGAAGCTGCCTTGGGCTTTAGATTTCATCAAACTATGGACAAATTTATTTAAAACTAGCTGTAAAGCTGTGCTGGAGACTCTTGAGCCAGCTCAGAGGAAGGCAGGGACTACATCTGCATTTGTCTGAAGCCTGCTTTTTGCTCCCAAGAGTGGCTCTGCTCAGCTCAAACTCCTGCTGTTTGCAGGAACAGTCTCTGGCCTCATGGGATCTCATGTACATCAATGGCCCCTTAGTAAGCTTCAACAAAACCATGACAGTTATGGATTAATGCTCAGACCTGTGCCCTGGACTTATTTTATTTATTATTAAAGCTTTAGCTCTCAGTGCCTACGTGGCACAATGTAACTCTCTGCTGAGTTTGTAGTTGTGTGTGGATAGCATTTAATAGCAATAGTGTAGCATTGCACGTGAGCTAACAGCCTTCCTCTTCAAGCTTAGGGGCAGTGTTGGGCTAACGTGGCTGTTGCCTTTCTGGTTCTGGCATCAGACCAGCAGTTTTAGCTCGAAGGTCAGAAGATCAATGGTACGAGCACAGTACCTGGCATGCTGAAAATTAGAGTAATACTGGAATAGATTGCCTTGGATTTTAATTGTCTGCCACATAACCGTTTTAGTGAGCTCTTGTGCATCTTGACCTGTAGCAGTAGAGAATGAGAAAGTCGATAAAACTGCAAAAGGAATCAAACAGAATGCATAGAAATTGTCAAATCTAAGGCCATTAAAATGTATTTTAAAGTATTCCTTTCAATCTGGATTAATATCTGGTGTAGGCTCTCAAGACGCCTTCAGAAAGAATTGTGTTCAAAAGTTTTGTGTGAAGTACTGCCTGGCTGGACTTCAGAGAGTGTCTTTGCTGACACTGCACCCTGTGAGAGTCAGCCAACAAGCCTCACATTGTCACCTGTAGTTTTTCCATTTTAGTTTTTGTCTAGTTCTAGCAAATGCATGGGTAGTGTTCTTCAGCTCGGCACTAGCTCGGGTTTGCAACTGAGATTGCAGTTGCTGTGTTCTGCATTTCCCATAACAGCTTTGAGGCAAAGTTGCCCTCAAAGTTTTTGGTTTACTATGGAAAGCAGCTGGGGTGGTTATGCTCCACGTGTTCCTTCCAGTTTGCTTTTTTCCTTAATGTTTCTTTCTTCTCCCCAAATTCCTAAATATTTTGCATTTGCTGGGTTTTAGTTTAGCCCCTTGTGTGTGTAAAAGTGTCCAACAGGTCTTGTAAAAGCAGACTAATGACTGGGTGAGGTTGAGTCCCAGCAGAGGTGAGAGCTGTATGTAGCACACACAAGGATGTTTGTTCTAAGCTGCCAGAGAAGCTATGTGGTGAGTGCAATTTCATGGGAGGAACTTGAGCTGGAGTGTATGTGTTTTTTATATATCAAATCTGAGAGAGATTTGAAGGTAGCAAGACCTTGTTAGTTCATGTAATTGCTTGTTCTGTATAGATTTCTGTCAAGTCCTCCTTCCGGAAAACGTGCAGAAGATAAAATGTCATGGGAGCCTGTAGTGGTATCTGTGTTTAGGTTGCTCAATAGTTTCTAAATGTCTTATAAGATGTCTTTCTTTCTTTCCTTCCAGTATGGTTAGCACTATCGCTGTGTGAGCAGCTTTTGTGGTTTTTTTGGTAGAGGAAATCACTTTGTATCAGGGAAATGCCTTTTCCCCCATGGACTATTTTGAAATACCACTCCCTTTGCCCCCCCTCAGTGTTACTGTTGGCAATTGAAATACTGGTTACCAAAAGCTTTTTCAGAGTACCTTTCCTCAAGAAGTATCTTTTCATTGTGGTACAGAGATGTATAAGTGCTTTAAGGCTCACCCTTCAAAATTCTGTGAACATCAGAGGAGGACAAACACAAATGGCATCCTGTTCTTCCACTGTCTTCCCAATTCACTTTTACCAGACACTTCTGATTTCCTTCTGACTGCCTGTGTGTACTGGCAAGGCTTAGGTGAAAAGAGGTGGTGTGATGAGTATGAAAGATGGTTTTATTCTTGCTTTTGCTTGTCTGACCAAAACCAAACATTTTTTCCTTCTTTTTTTTTCTTTTCTATTTGAGAAGTTAAGCAGGTTTATTTTGTACCTAGACAGGGGATGCAGAGGCTAATTGTTTTGTGTCTCACTGGACAAGTGGTTTGAGACAGTGTCCAAAAAGGACATCCTTACTTGCAAAGATTGAATCTTATGCACTTGTAATGCTTTTGATTGTTGGACAGTAAGGCTGCAGGTAAAGCAGAATTTGTAAGGACTTATTTTTCAACTTGAGATTGACTAGGAGATAGGTTGCAATGTGAGATTTCTCCTGTTGTAGATATGCAAAACCAAGTGTTTATATCCATCTCAGAAGGGGAGATCTTTGAATAAGCTGCATATTAACTTTGGCTGTCTGGGGCCATGGCACTGTGGGGTGCAGTGATGGGGCCAGACTCCTCTTTCTGCCTCTCACATCTCAGCAGCTGCTGTACATGTGCAGTCTGGGCTCAGTGAGCTCCTGCTTCCATTCCATTACCCTCCAGATTAGAGAACTTTGATCCCTCTTTCCTTCTAGAGCTGAGGAGAATACTTGTTTCTTCAGCTGCACTGACTATTTGCATGGCCTACTACTAGTTGATAGTGATTCACATATCTTCCAGATAACTTTTTTGCTTTTGCAGTTTAGGTGACAGTACCTGTCAGCCTAACCCTGTTTCAGGCATTCAGTGTCCATCAATACTGGGTTTAAGAAGTGCTGCAAGTGCATTTGAGTTTCTCCTTAGTAAAAGGAGGAAAGAGCCATGAGAATTGGTCTGAAGGGTATGTAATAATGTATGTCCAAACTTAAGGTTACAAAGTTAGAGCATTGGTTCAGTGATGCCACAAGCGGGACTTTAGGACTCCCAGTACTGGGTCGAAAGTACACTGGTCATATGTAAAGTATCAATCTTAAATTATTCTGTTGGTTTTTATTAAATCAAAATATTTACCAGGTTGCAGCATGACTAATTTTGCGTTAGATGGAATTATTTAGACCACTATGATTTTATACTGAATTAGATCTAATTCAGGGTACTTCCCTACCACTGATACCAGTTTGGTATCATTTTATGGTACACACACTTGATAAAATTTGAGCATGTGCCTGAATCTCATTTGGATCAAATTTATCATATTTGGTGATGTGGTAGTGCAGAGATTTGCTGTAAATGGTTGTGAAACCAGTATTTCATCTCTTGTAACTTCCTGATGACTTTCTCTACAAATATTTGAGAAAGTGTACCTTTCAACTTTCTTTGTACCTAACAAATAACTGGTTTTATTCAGTGTTTGAATGGTTATAGAAGGGTTGGTCTTTGCATGCATTGTGCAACCACTGTTGTCTAAAGTTTATGAATGGATGCTTTCAGACATGCTAAACTGATCTTCATTGTATTTATCTTTTTGTTCATCATCCATTCTTAGTGTTATGCCAAACGCAAAGCCTAATTCTGATTTTATAAAAGGGAAAAAATAATTCAGTCTTAGTGAAGCAGATTCTTTCTTGAGTTCTCTTTAATCTTTTTGATATGTATGAAACCACAAATCTTTTTATCTGGAGAATGCTAAAGAAAATAAGGGGTCATTAGAGGAAAAGATGTTAATGGGATCATAAATGTTCTGATTGGTTCTGTCTTATTAAACACTGCTTGAAAATTGAATCTCCTTCTGAAGACAGTAACATGTTCCAAGTTCTTGACATTTGACCTGATTTTATTATGAGCTGCTATTTATGTTTCAAGACATGAATTGGGCTCTTTTAAAGTCTTTTGACCTTTCTTGTGCAAAATGGGAAAACATACTCTTCTAGCCTTGCGATGAAGTGTATTTTTTAAAGCTAAAGAAATCACATAGGATCTGGGGTTAATTTTCTACAGAACAGGAGATGCTGAGGTTCATAAGTAGTGGCTTGGGTGCTACAGAATTTTTCTGAATCTATGGTGTCCAGAAGCTCAGGGTGAAGAGATTCAGCTGTGATAATGTTGGGGGATTTTTGGCAAAATATTTGTTAAGGGCATGGCTTAGGGTGATTTATTTTTATTTTGAACTATGGCAGATTTAAAATTTTTCTAATTATTATAATAGAGATTCCATTTAAATGTTTCTATTTTTTTACTTCCCCCCAATAGTGGCATTTATCAACAATGTTTAGGAAGAGGAAGGGATATTTCTATTTCTTTTAGTGTTTCATGTCCCACAGAAGTTACACATTTTGCAAGGGAGGAGTCTTTCCTTGCCCTGATTATTGAATTGGTCTTTGCTGAGATCTCCCTTTATGTAGGTGCAGAAGCAAGATGATCCCTCAAGCCTTCTCCAGAGTAACAAGCCCAGGTATCTCAGCCTGTCCTTGTTCCTCATGTACTTCAGCCCCCAAGTGGCTTGGTGGTCTCTGCTAAACTTTCTTTAGTTTATCTTTGTTACACTGGGCGGGCTAAAACTAGGCATGCTCATGGTGCTGGGATCTCACTAATGCTGAGTAAAAGTCATTGTCACTTCTAGGTTTAGACAGGGCACCATCAATCACTTCAAGGCAGATATTTTTAACTTGCTCTTATCTAGAGCTTGAGATTGTACCTTTTCAGAAGTGTCTATTTTTATTCCTAGATGCATGAGGAACCTTAGATTGAATAATGTTTTACTATATTACTGTTTTCAGAAAGGGTTTTTACATTGTTTAGCTTGAAGTAGACTTTCTAAGTCATTGCCAACTTGTTTCATGGAGCTGCATATTTAATCAAGGTGTTTCTCTGCTCTTTGAAGCTTTTTTCCTGTCTAAATTGAACTGGTAGTAATTGCACATCATTTTAGTTATCATACTGATGCATTTTGCCTTGTGTGGCATGCTATATTGTATTGCTTCAAGCCAAGCATCAAGCACACTGTGGTGGTTGTCTGACTTTGACTGAAAAAGTAGTTTTCTGCCTTCTTTATTTTTGGTGTCAGCTTCCAGTTTATGAATTACTGTTCGTTTGATCTGCATGCAGGGATGCACTTTGCACCATATTTTAATGTGTCTAAGTCAGTAAAAGTCATGCCAGAAGAAATGCTTATGGGAGAGACATGAAAGTAGGCATTCCCAGTAACAGCGAGTAGGGAAATGAAGTAGTGGCAGGGAACAGAGAAAAGACAGTAAAGATATTTTTGTCCAATGCAAATCAGTCTTTCACACGGACCAGTGAAAAAAGATGCCTTGCCCTTGCTGCTTGTATCTTTTATCATATTGCTTGTGGTGTCTAGCAGGCTGCATGATGATGCCAGAGCAGAAGCAAGCTGCTTTAAAGCTCTCTTGGTGCAGAGTCCAGGTCATCCAGAAACTGGATTCTTGGTTTAGGTTCAGACCTCTCCTATGGTATTATTTTTAGTCATGTTACTTTGACTTTTGCTGAAGACTAACCGAAACTTGCTGGAACCTGCACAACATTATTTTCTGGCAATTGCAGCTCTTGTGCCATGGGCTCTCAGCTGGTTGGATCACTTGCTTCATTTATAAGATAGCACATGGTGTTTCAAGACATAAGGACAAATCAGTTTGCAGCCTGTGCTTGTCACAGCTGTCTTGCCTTATACCTCATGGGAAAAGATTTATCAGGCATAATTATATGTAATTGAGACACTCTTGTTATCTTGCCAGTGTTACTTTTTTCTGTTAATTTGATCAGTGGACACAGATGAGATAAAAATGTAAACAGTGCCTATTTGAATGGCTTTGTGCTTCTTGGATTATTGAAATGATTCATTTAATCTGCTATGAAATTATGTGGGTTGTTACATGGAAATTCAACTAACTCAAATTTTCTACCTCAAAGAATTTTATTTACATGAGGAAGGTTTAATATTTTTAATCACTTGTACAGGATGAACTTATTTCATAATGCACCTGCAGCTCACTTTCTGCAGTCACAGGTGTGAACTTTCTAAACTGCAGCTTGTGCTTTGTAGAACAACTTCTAAAAAACCCCCACAGTGTTCATGGTTATCAGCCTTTTCAGCTTCACTGTTGAAATATTATTTGTAGTAGATGTAGGTCAGCTAAAGCTTACTAGACTTGTAGAAACTTAACTTTTGGTGTATATATGTCATTCATGAATGCTTTAGGGGAAACCAGGGCTGTATTTTAGGGTGGGGAGTCTCTGCCTTGTGTGAAATAGAGATGGCTTGCAGGGGGATTGTTGTAGGGAAGCTATAGAGATGTTATTGTTTCTGGGTGAAACTGTCTGGTGTAAATACAAATCTTAAAATAGAAATGCTGAGGAACTGGGAATGAAAATAAGAGGAAGGGAAATAAAATTGTTATTCAGACTTGAATTGCCTTTGTGTGAACCGTTCTGTATGTGGAATTACTTGTAGGATGGATAAGGTGAAGAAAATTGGGGTATAGTAAACTTAAATTCATTTTTCTTCCTTTCCCATGAAGTGCATTATTAAGCTTTTTTCCCTCCATTAAAATGTATATTTTTTTCAGTGGCAGAAATATGGCTGGAAATTTTGAGTAGCCTAAGGCAGTTTTTAGTTGGAGAAGGAGGTTTGCTTGTGTGTGGGAATTATTCTAAGACTGCTTTTGGTCACTGTTTTCTTCTAAGGCAGTGAACTGCACCAGATAAGCATTTAGAAATATGTCTTGACTAGAATATGAGGGTTAATTTTGCTAAGAAGGTTGATTCTGAAGACCTTGCTGGTTGTACTTGGCTTTCAGTATATACAAAATGTGAGTTTGATTATGGAAGGTCAACCTGCTTTAAAGCAGCTGTGGCCAAGGTGAATGCAGTCCTGGTTTTTTTATTAGTCCCTGTCTTACCAACTGGTGAAATAAAAGAAATAACCTAGTGCATATAAATATGTTCTAGTTTTTGATTTCCATGCCTTTTAAAAAAGCCTCATAGAATACCACTCTCTCCCAAAAACCTGACAGGAAAAAAAAAAGAGAGATGCCTGATAAAAGACCTTTTCTATCACAGCAATCATACAGAGTGGTGGTGCTGCGCTTCCCATGCCAGTGTCTTGCTCGCATCACGTGCAGTGCTGCCAGGGAGTGCCTGGACTGGGGGGCTCCCAGGTGGTGATGGCCTTCACAAGAAGTACTGCACCAGCTTGGGTTCTACTGAATGCCTTCCTTCTGCAGCATGCAGGAAACTCAAAAGGTTTCCTACACTTGTTCATAAATTTGTATTCGTGGTTGCTTGTGACTATGTCAGGCTGATCTAAATTTACTTGAGCAAATGGAAGAATTTGTGTAGCACTGAGGAATGGGGCATTAATAGTTTCCTGTAAAGGCACCTGAATGCTCAATGGGCAGGTAGTCAGCATTGCTGATTCTTTTTAATGTATATATTTTTTCCCCAGCTGATGCTTTTGAAAAGTTGTCTAAGAATTGCTTCAATTAGCAAGCTTCATCTTTTTGAGAAGCCTTTCCTTTTCATTGGTGGGAGAATAAATGGTGGAGTACTTGCTTGATTAGTCTTTGTTTTCATGTGTTTTGGTAGATAAAATGGAGACTGTTCTTAAAAGCTAAACTCAGCTTTGCATAATTGCAGCAACACTAAGTAGTAGATCAAACAGTAATTAGCTGAACAACTGGCTAATGACCACTGGAAGAGGAGAGAAAATGGGCAGGAGAGGTGTGCTGCTGTTGAACCTGTACCAGGTTATATTCTGGTTGAGTGTCTTTACTAGGAAAAAATGGTGCTGACTTGGCATACTGCTTTTAGTGGGACTCTACTGATCACCATGTCTCCTGAAAGATAATCCTTAACTTCAACCTACAAAAAGACGTAAAAACTGATAATGGAATATGTGTTTAAGGCATAATCAGATTTCTGTATTTTGAGGCTAAGAATGAATGTTATAAATGTTTTCATTTTTTGTACCTTATTGTGATAGTGGCTTTCAGTGAAGGTGTATGTAAGAATCTTCTTGATGTGTACATTTGCTGGGACATAAATATTTCATTTTTAGAATTTACCGGTTTGCAGCTCTGGCTGTGTGTAAAGTTAGAGGTAAATTGAGGACTGAATTCTAAAACCTGGAAGTAGCTCTGTACACCTAGGTCTACTGCAGTACCCTGCTGAGAGACTTTGGTCAAGATCACCTTAAGTATCAGAATAATTAGGGGAAAAAATCCCCACCAAACAAAACCCCACTGGTTATTTCTTATAATAAACATACAGATGTGGCAAATTCCCCAAGTGTCTTGATGGCTGTGTTCCTATAGCAGAGCTGTGTAACTGCTGTGCTTGTTTAAGGTGCTGTTGCTGCTGTGCCGAGTGAACAGTGACATTCACAGCAGGCAAGTGTTCAAACTGTTCAGCTGAAGGGTGATCTTGCCAAAAGGGCTTTTTGTGTTTTGAACAAATTGCACAAATTGATTCTTTTGTGTACCTAAAGGATGATGGAGGCGTATGGTGCATCCATAATTGAACTCGCCATGTAGTTCTACTCAGTGTATCTGCTCTGTGAATTGCTTATATGGCTGTAACTGTAACTAAAATTTTGCTTGGTAAGTTTTTTGCAAAAGAAGAGAATGAGTTTAGAATGCTTATTTTGGGGGGAAAAGGGATTTTTTTGGTGCATGTATATCTATCATGATGCTGTTGCCATTAAATCAGATCTTCTACTTTTGATATATTTAGTTGAAAACTAATCTTTGGACTAGAACAGATGTTTCTGACAGGAATAAAAACCTGATAATTTTTGTGAACCCTGTTTTTTAGAATGGCTATCTAAAGGAATTGATGAGCAAGGTAAGAAATCCCTTATCTTGCATAAAACTCCTGTGGGTATCTGGATACTGTAATGCAGAATATGCCACTTCTTGCTACATAAGGGGAAAAAACAGAGGAAGTTGGGAAAGATAAAGACAGTAGTCAACCTCAGTTTATTTCATTATAAGGCAAAATACTGGCACTTGAAGTAGTTAAACCTGTAAAACAGCATAGATGAAGTGCTTTCCACACTATGGATACGTGGTGGCAGAACACAGCTGAGGGAAAGGAGGTGGAGTTTTGGCACCTGTTTATTTTGAAATGTAACAAAAGAACTGAAGTTGACAATGGAGCTTGGAGGAAGGAGTTTTTAAATGAGGTTTAATATATTGGGGTCATGACTGTTACTCAGGAGTAACTTCAGTGAGTACTTTAGGTTTGAAATATTCTAAAATGTATTTAATTTCAATTTAAAGAACTTCTTATCAGATATTAAAGTTTTGCCTGATAACTTTTTGGCATGCAGTAGAAAGCTCACATTGTGAAGAAGATGGAACAGAAGTGGCCTGAAAAAGAAACCTTCTGTCTCTTTGGAAGGTCTGTTTCACAGTGTGTAGTTAAACTATATCTGGATTTCTCTGTGTTAATTTCTCTTAACTTCTTTAGCTGCACAGCTCTAGACTATTCATTGTAACAGTTTCTGACCTTTTGCTCTGACTGTTAATGGAAGTAGAATGACTTTTTAAAGACGTAAGAATTTAGAGCGATTTTGATGGACAGAAAGAATTGACCTGTGGCAGAATTGACATAGTGCAGTGGCTTTATACATTGAAGCTCTTGTATTTCTACCCAAGAAATGTAATTTCTGCAGGGCAATGCTAACATGGATTTGGCTCCATTCTTCCTTTTAAATGTGAAGAGTGTCTGCTTGAGATGAGTGAAATGAGGGGAATTTACCTGTATGCAGGTAGATTTGTTTTTTGTATTTCTTAATGGCAGCTGAGAAAAGAGCAAAGGTGATTTAAACATACTGTAGTGTTATAGGTAAGCTAACAATAGTTGAGGTTCTGTTTGTTCCTTGCAGGTTAGAAAATATGTTAATAACTTTTTTTTGTTGTTAGGGTTATCTTTTGAGCAGTACTTAGGAAGGCTCTTCAGTGTAATGAGTTCAATTATTTTTCCTGCGAATGGTTTAGACTTTGTCTTTATTTGACTCTTTGTTGATAGAAGGGTGTTTTGTGGATTTTTGAAATTTCTTACATAGTTGCTACCTAAGCTAAATTATAGAGAGCTAGCACTTGCTAACCTATGGTGTGCCAAGTGGCCTTCTTTTCTGAATGTTAGTGAGCCATTCTTACATGCCCACAGGAGACCTGCACGGTGAAGACAGAATACAGCCGGGAGTTTTTGTTTCCCTGGATTTGGTGTTTTTTAAGAATTTTTAATTTGAAAGCTCTAAGCTTGTAAAAGCATGGCAAACTGAGATGTGCTTCAGTGCAGGTTTGTGGGGGGAGGACCATTATGACTGGCCTGCTAGATTTTGCTTCTGCCCCCCCCATGTAATGTCACTGCTGCACAGGTCGTGGGCTCATGCTGCTGTCTCAGTCCTCTACCTCATGCCTAAAATTGACAAGATGAGAAGGCCAATTAGCTGCACCAAAAATGAGCTGCACTCACAAAGTCACATCCCAAAAGTAGTGTTCTAACTTTAGGTGTTTCTGGGTGCTTATGTTGCCTTCTCTGAAGGCCAGCGAAGCTAGGAAATACATTTTTAAAGAGATGGTGTAACTGTTATCTAAACCAAGAACACAGGTTGTAACAAATGTAACTTTATGACTGTAGTGCAGCTGCTGTCTTAGTCTGACATTATTCACAGCCACAACAATTCTTCTATATTTCTTTTGATTTTCTATCCTTCTGCAATGAGGATGTTTTATTGAGACTGTTGTGGGTTGTGTTGGACACTATAAACTGGGATGAGACAAAGTCTTTTACAACACAGTACACAGCTGTTGGATGAGAATAATCTAGTTATGTTTTAAACTGTACTTGAAATCTATAGGTGACACATCTCTTGGTTTCCTTTTCTTTTTTTTTCTTCCCCCCTGTTGGGAATGGGTCACTCATTTCTCAACGCAGTTCCCACCTATGCCATGTCAGTGATCTGAGGTATTTATGAATTTTCTGTATGTTCCTGTTATGAAACATACATTCTGTAAACTAGTGTTTTTTTTTTTTTTTCCTGTTTCCTCTTTCAAATATATATCACTGGGTGTCACTGGCAGCTTCTCTGCATGGCAGATTGCTTCTGTGAATGTATTCCAACAGGTGTGTTATTTTTGTTTTCCTGGAATTTGTTTTGCAATTTAGTATGAACATACTTTACATCTCTATTTCAGTCTGGTTCAAACAAGTTTAGCTTGAGTAGTGGTTGAGTCGTGGTTTTGATGGAATGACTGTTTGGCAAGCATTGCCTGTAAATGCTTCAGTGTTTTCAGCATATAATATTTTGGGACTGCCATAATGCAATTGCATAATCTTACATTATGTGCTTAAAAATAAGAGATGTTTTCAAAGATTGAATAGGAGCTTTGAAGTGAATGAAAAAAAAAATCTTAACTTTTTGTTATCACAGGCTTTATTTTAGAAACTTCTTTTTTTTTTTCCATTATGTGCATATTTCCACCTGATACAAATCTTCTGATGATACAGGAGTGTGTGGGATTTATTTCAGGTTTTTAAGGGCCCCTTAACAAAGCAGTTTGTTCAGCTTTGCTAGTCTGTAGTTTCAAATGACTCATTTGTGACCCTTGTGAAATCCTCCCTTCTCTATTCCAAATGGTGTCTAGAAAACTTTGGGTTGATATGACATTCAGGAAATGCTGCATTTTCCTACTGAAAAAGGAGAGAACATCAATTCTTTTAATCTTTTGAGAGTCACTTAGGTACATACTAATCAGTACTGTTTTACATGTATCAGTTTTGAGGACTTATATCTAAGCCTAAAACACTTCAGGGTGTATGTAACATGCCTTCCCCCACCTTTTTTTTTTTTTTTTTTCCAAATAGTATGAGGCAAATTGTAAGAGGTTATTAAAAGCCATCTATAAGATGCTACAAGCAGTTTTTACAGTGTTCTACTAGCTTAAGGCCTGCCAGCATTGGAGGTGATAGATTTAGGGTGTTACATTAAAAAGTGTCTGATCTTCTGTGGATTCACTTCTTGAATCAACCTATAGTTCTTAGTTTTGATGTTGTCCTCTGGTAACAATTATATATTGTAGGGAAGAAGATTAGTCTTAAGTTCCTAAAGTCTGGTTATCCTGTTGAGATTTCACCAATCCTTCTATATAGTGGATAACTATATCCTGCTTATTTTGCTGATTTTAGCTCTTATTAATGCCTCTAAGACCATAGTTATCCATAACTTTTGTATGGAAGACATGCTATGCGAGTTTGTCACTTTTTCCCTGGTCCCTCTGTCCTTTTGAACAATGTGAGTGACAAGGAGTCAAAAGTCAAAAAAAAAGAACTGTGCTAGGTTGTATGGGGCAATGATTTTTGATTTATTTTTCTTTCTAAGCTTTCTCAGTTGTTTACCCCTTGAGGTTATTGTTCCATTCTATTGCATTTATGGGCAGTGGATTTCATCTAATATTTTATTTCACAATCAGCCAGTTGCTGTCTAAACCTTCTTTGGATATCCACAGTCACTTTCAGGCAAGATTGTTCTTGGCTATCAAACTTTTTAGCTTTACAAAGTTTATGAAAGTTTCTATAGCTTAATCAGTTTAATACATATTTGTAATTAGAGGTAGAAGTGTATATCCTTGTGGAAGGTTATCAGTGCATCATCCTCTTCCCTTCTTTTCTAATTACTGGGTCACCATTTTAAAAAGCTTACTGCTTCTGCTTTTCTCCCACTTGGTATTTGTTGATCACTTGTAATTTGTTGCTCTCATCCTATGAGGGTTTGGTTTAAGACTTGTCAATGAGAAATCTTAGTATTCTCCTAGAAGTCATTCCATGTATTGTTGCTGAACTTTCCAGATGTGTTTCATCAAACAGTTTTTGTGTGCTTGTTGTCTCTTTAGCAAATCCTGAATGCTTGGACTCCTCTTTGCGGAAGTCAGCATGCTTTACTACATACCATATTGTAAAGAAATGATGGATGTTTTTCTTTGAACAGGCAAGCAAAGTGAGGTGAATAGTAAAGAGTACCTCTAGAAGAGCCAAGAGGCACACCTTGTAGTTGTGGCAATGGCATGAGATAACTCTGAATGCGTTTTAACCTGTTGCATTATGCTGCCTTAAACCCAAGCTGCTGCACGGTAGAACTGGAAATATTTGGCAGACATATGTTCCCTGCCAATTTCGAGGCAACCACACCCTGACTTGTTTGCTATGCTTACAAAGGTACATTTCTGATTTGTAAACAGTTCCTTATTGTTGCTGTGTAATAAGAAGCTGTTTAATGACCTTTTTGAAAGGAACAAGAACTGCAAATCTCAGCTTTTCTTACGAGTTCTTTTGTTTGAACACACTAAACTGATGAATAAAAAGTGTGTCTTCAGTTAAGTTTTGCTATGTACGTAGTCCCGAGGTAGGGCTGGGGCAGCACTTTTTGCCTGTTCTCTGCACAGGGGAAGTCTCCCAGGGTGCTGCCTTCCCTGAACTTTCTTCCTTGCCCCCTTGCTGGCTGGGTAAATCGGTATGCTGCAAATACACAGGTGTATTTTATCCCTGTCAGTGTTCCAGTGGCTGTCTAACAGTCAGAGATGTACTATGTGGAGAGGTACCTAGCAGGCAGGATTTGAGAGCCAGTATAGTTATGTGAAATAATCATTTGCACTAATTGTGAAGTTATTTGAATGGTACCATGTTAACGTTTCAGAGAGTAAGGGGGAGATGCTCAGAATATTCCTAGTCTGTTTTTCTTTAGAACTATTTCTTTTCTAGATAATACATAAAAGTAAATTTCATGCTGGGCTCTGGTGTTGCAAAATGCCAAACACAAAACTTGTGAAGTATTAGAAGAACTAAAACGAGTTTTTATTGTTGCCGTCTGTGAAAAAAATGGCTTTTCAATACTTTTAAAAAAAGGATAACCCATAACCACAAAAATGACCTCATAAAGTGTTATGACCTCTTAAGTCTGCTTGATGGCACCGAATAATTGCATGCAGATATTGTGTAGAAATACACAGATACTTATACAAGAAAATTTTGATCAACTCTCTTGATGAGAGTTCTGCATTTATAATGAGCAGAAGGCTGTAACACAGTTATGGTGACCATGAAAACATGCTTTGAACTTTTATATATTGCTCTAGTTTATAACTCTTTGCCTTCTCTTTGTGGGGAGCACAGGCCTGTGTTTTGCATGGTAATTTTTTTTTTTTTACTTTGTAAGATAGAGCAGGTGTAGAAGATCTTTTGGAGCCAAATAGTTTGATCCTGATTTGGCCAATTTACAGGTGCAGAAAAATCTGGTATGAATTTAAAACATCAGAGTTTATTTAGAAAAGAAAATGTGTGCTTCCCCCCCC
>WEIU01016778.1:201726-254142 GCA_013389925.1 Aegithalos caudatus | reverse complement strand
CCCCCCCCCCCCCCGCCCCAGTTTCCAGAAATTGTGACAGGAACAAGAAGTAATGCAAAATGACATTAGAACTTGGTTCATGTGTGAAACATGATTCCACTAAGTCCAGCTTCTACATGATTACCAAGTATATTATAGGTGCATATAACCATGTATTTTATATATGCATGCTTCAGAGTGTTTGTGGTCCTCATAGTCCAGAAGAGTTGCTGCATACAGTTCCTGTAAAGATTATTTACTCTCACGGCTGGTTAATGAATCTGTTTGATCAAAGAAGTCCATTAGTTCCTGAAAATATCTGCCCATAGAAATCTGAGCATCAAAGTCCATCTAATAGCTTGAGCTGTGAGTTAAGTTTGCAGCTGTGTCAAAATACTGGATTTCAGGGAATCAGCTTTTGAGGAATTGGGAAATAGAGGAGGTGCATCCTTACTGCGTTTCATTTAATGTTTCAATACACTTACACTGAGTGTGTTACTCTGCAGAAGATGAGCTGAACTGAAAAACTTCTATTGCTTACTATGCATTTGTAAGGGAAAGCAATTAATGTACAGACCTTCAGTGCTGTTCTTTTTATCTTCATATGAATCGATTTTTCTGCTTGAGATACAGTTCCTCATCTGTTTCCAATGTCAAAGGACAGACAAAGAGCTTTGAAAGCAGTAATTACTTAAAGGCATGTGAGAGTAATATCTTACATTGGAGTCTTTAGGCTGTCTTTGCTTGTGCTCTCCCATGTGTGCTTTTTAAATTTTCTCTGCTATTTAGTGTTTTTTTCCCAGTTTAAAGACAACCTCTATACTTTGTTTATTTATTTATAAGGCCTTTAAAGACTTTGTTACTCATCAAGAGAAGTGAATTTTTGGAGTATGGATGCCGATGCTTGCATATATTTTATATAATAGACTTCAGTTTGGGCTAATATTTTACTGGCATCAGCCCCTATACAGCACAGAGCTGCTCTGTGAGAAGCACTGACTTCTCTGTAGCCTGCCAAAAGCTGTATGTGTGTTGGCAGCATGAATGCCATCCTTTGGATGAAATTTTTTGATGCCAGGATTAAGCCACAGAAAGTAGAAGGAAAGAACAACAACATTGAGTCTGTTATCAAAAAGAAAAATAAATTAATAAGTTAGTCTTTCAGTATAAAAATGCTACAAAATAAAAACAAACAGTTGTGTGATGTTTCTTCACGTTTGCACACTTAATAACTTTTCCAGAATGTTTTGAAATTTATGGGTGATTTCTTTCTAAAAGAGAACAAGATGAACCATTTTGGTAGTGTTCTGAGTAAGCAGGACATTTGGAAAGCTCTGTATTTAAGAGGAATTAGATGCTTTGCAATTCAGAGTTTGGCTTGCCATCTCAAGAGGGAATAATGTTAAAGTCACTGTGTTCTTAGTCCTGAAGTTTTGTGATGATTGTATAAGGTAGTTATATTTTAGAAGTAGAAAAGACAGAGTGAAGAGCAAATAATTGTTTTTTTCATGAATGCAGTGGGATTTGAGATGTCTGAGAATATGATGTTTTCAGTAAATACCTTGTTTCCTACTACACAGTTGTCTAATACAGTTTTGTGAGGGAAAGATGAGAGGCAGACACCGATCCTGTCTCTGTGGTGACCCCAGTGGCAGGACCTGAGGGAATGGCTTGAAGCTGTGGTGGGGGAGGTTTAGGCTGGATATGAGGGAAAGGTTCTTCACTCCAAGGGTGGTTGAGCACTGGAACAGGCTCCCCAGGGCAGTGGCCACAGCACTAAATCTGACAGAGTTCAAGCAGCATTTGGTCAATGCTCTCAGGCACAGGGTGTGCCACTTGGGGTGTCCTGTGCAGGGCCAGGAGTTGGACTCGATGGTCCTTGGGGGTCTCTTCCAACTCAGTTTATTCTGTTATTTCCCTCGTGGAAATGCATTTCTCTGGAACCATGAGCAAAAAAGCAGTTCAGCTAAAATTTGGTGGAGTCCTAAAATTAAATTTAAAACCTGGATTGAAAATGACAATCTTTAATTTAAGCTACAGAATTGACTTATTCTATATATTCTTTAAAGGTGCTTCTTGCTCAGAAGTCATCTTGTACAGTCCCTGCAGTTGGGGAATGTCCTGTGTGTAGCTTTGGTTTCAGCCAAAGGTAAACCAGGGCTAAAATTGTACTGCTGCTACATAATTTCTTCTGCTGAAGCATTCTACTTACCTTTCTTGCAATAGTACTAATAGATGGGCATAGACAGTGAATCACAGAAGCTCATGGATCTACACAGATTTTTTGGTTTTGACTTTTTTGGATTATTTTTGCTTCTCAGCCAGAGCAGCAAAGTTATTCAACTTGGTGAGGACACAAGGAAGGGTTGAGGTTGTGTGGCTGAGACACGGCATCTTCTGTCAATCAGTGCAGTGTTGCATGGCTCCAATGGACTAGTGAAATTTTAGTATTTCAGTATTTCGCTGCTAATGGTGTTGTTGAAACTTGCTTTTGCATATCATCTTAATATAATAATATAGATATATAGAAATTTAGCCTAATTAGTTTCTGTTAGGAAATTTTTTAGAAAAGCTTCCCAATTCTGAATAATTCTTTGCCTGCCTGCCTTCCTTTTTCTCCTTTATGAAGACAGTCTGAACAATTTTTTGCAGTTTTGTTGCAGCAACTTCTTTTCTGCATGTGGTCACTATTTCTGAAAAGCAGAGAACGCCAATAAGTTGGTATAATTTTTTGGATACAAAAAAGTTTTTAAGACAGCTCTCTGGCTGACAAGGCCTATGAAATTAAAGTTAAAAAAAGTTCTTAATTTAAAAGTAGACACAGTATATCTGCATGAAAGCTGTTCTGTTTTGTGCTGATTACAGTGTGTTTTTGAAGTGATGTATTCAAGTAAAAGTAACATAAAAAGTTTAAAAATCATAATTGCTTTCAAAACAATATTTTATGCATCCTGAATTCATTACTTTCTTTATATTCTTGTTTGTTTTGTTTTGCTTCCTATACTCCATAAAAGATTTATTGTATTGTGCCTTCTCTAAATGTTGCTTTCTGTAAAATGTGTTGTGTAACTTGTTTGTCCCTTGGCTTCCTTATGGAAAGGATGTCCTGTGGTTGTTTACACTTGTGGATTGCCATCCTTTCTTTTGAATTTTGTGAATGGTATTGCATTTAATATTCTCATGCTTTATTTTATGATGAACAGATTTGATAGTGAGTTACTGTACTGCTCCTTATAAAAAATGAGAGCTACACTGAACCTGGAAGTAAGTGCAATTAACAATATTTCTGAAATGCGGGTGGGGAGGGTTGTTCAGAACAGGCCTGCATCAGCTGTGGGAAGTAAGATGTTATGAGGATAAAACAGCTCATACCTGTTCTTACGGGAAGGAGTCCTTTTGTAGGGGCCCTGTGTGACTGGGATTAGGAGGTGTAACAATGTTGTGGTATAACATTGGATGTATATCTTCCTCCTTTCCTGTTTGTGCTTAAAAAGAAGTTATTTGCCTGTTCAGTAGAGCTGTTTTAGGAACTAGGCATGCTCATTTGGAAAGATAGAACAGCAGAATATCTGAGTTTGTGTTGGTTTCTCTATCCCTTCATTCCAAGTGGGTGGTTATCAGGAAATCTTGCAATCCTATGTCTGGTAGAGATAAGACTAAAAAGCAGGAGTGCTGGGAAACAGTTTAAGTCACTTACGTGAAATCTAGCTTTGGATTCTGCTTTAGAAAAAATGGCCATATGCTGAAAAATGTCAACACATGTTCATAGAAATGAGTAATTATGAAGTGGAACTTGACTTAGTCTCTCTTAGTAGTCATTCATTAAAAAAATAAAATTACTTTTTCTAAAGTAAATTGCCAAAGTTTGTTTGTCCAGCTCCTTAGATAATCAAACCTTGTGGTTGATACTGGATAGTGAAATAGAAATAGTGTGATTTCTAAACGAGTATCCTTAAAAAAACCCCAACCATTTTCCAGAGTATGGACATGAGTGTTACTGTGAAGATGATGCAGATGCTCAGAACTTGATTATTGAATATGATTTTTTCCTTTTCCAGTTAAAAAATGGCTATGAAATGGGCTCGGTCATTGATGTTGAACGCACCGTTGCATTCGGAATTCAGTGTTGCCTCTCAGTTTAGGAGGATCCAGGGCTTTCTTTTGTCATGGGGCTAAAGAGATTAAAGTGACTTTTGGATGGTGTGGGACAGAGGGGCTGTATTCAGTTATCTGACTTCTGTGTTGGTGTGGAAGGATGCCAGTGAATTCCCCCCACATTGTTTATAACAGCTTGCTCTCAAAGCTGCTGCCTGTTCTGGAACCAGAGGCAGGAGGCTTGTGTGGTACCTAACTCGTAACAGTGTTTGCATTTCCTACAGGTATTGTGAGACTCTGCCATGACTAGATAAGGAGCAGTGAGGAGTGATGTAAGGATTGGATGCTTAGGCTTGCTCTGAGATGTCCATGTTCATAAATATTTCCCATTTTCTTGGGTTTTTTATGGCTTCTGTTTTAACTGTGTTTTGATTCATTATAAAAGGTATTCCTTGGGTCTTCAGCTGCTGTTTAGTAACAGCTTGGAATATAGTGTAATGAATGCTGTAAACTTTATTATGTGTTTTTTTAAGTTTTATTTGTTTGTTCACATTCTTTGTCAGGTCAGCATAAAGAAAAAGGTGTTGCCTTTTCATTTTAGGTTTAATATCTAGTAAATTACTTTTGGGCTTGTGGGTTTTTTAAATTATAAGACACGATATAACAGTGAAAAGGGGAGTGTTTGTCTATAAAAAGCCTTACTACAGACTACTTGCTGCCTGTCTTCAGGAAGCTTTATGAAGGTGGAAGGATGATAAGTGGTTCAAAGTGTTGCTTGGATACTTCCATTAGCATTACCTTTAGCATTACCTTACAGTTCTTCGTTTTATACCTTTGTGAAGGTGAGAGAGATGTCTGTACCTGCTGGTTCATTCCAAAGCAGCATGACTTCCCAAATTCTCATAAAAACATTGTATTGAGACAGACAGACCAAAGGCACATTTAAAAATGAGCCTGTGCTTATCCCACCCCACAACAGCTCCCCCTCCCATCTTCGCCGTATCAGCTGCAGGGATTGTGTGAGTGCTGTCTGAGGCTGGCTTGGCTCTTGTCCCAGCCTGCCCTTAAAAGTGAGACCAAACTTACTAAGGGCAAATCCTTGCCTGAAAGCAAGTGCTTTGGGATATTAATATCTCCAGCTACACTGACTTTGTACAAAGAAGTTTGTCTGGGGCTTGGATTTGCACAGTGAGGTTTGGTTAGGTTTTTTGTCCTTTTCAGCCCAGTAGCTTCTTTTTCAAATGCCTGCTCTTTAGTATCCAATGTGGCAACCAAGGTCACTTTGTTATATGCAGATCTGACAATAGCTTGTCTAAGGAAGAAAGCAAAGTGCCTTGTTTTCAAAATACAGCCTTTGTCTCCTACTGTTTTCCCATGCCAGGAGATGGATTTGATATTCATAGTTACTAATTTTATGTACTGTTTATTGATTAGGATGGTTCATATAATGGTCAGAAGTGATGTTTAAAGGTCTCAAATATTAGTCAGAATATTGCTGAAATGGAACTTGGATTTATATTTATTGTACAGGTATGTTTTCATTGTGTATGTTTGAAAGGAAAGGGGCTGAAATCTTAATTTTCTTTTCAAATGAAGCTCTTGTGCTTTGTGGCATGTTTAGTTTCTGCATAGCTTAATGTGTGTTCCTGGGCTGAAGAGCTTGTTTTAGTAGCACTGTTGTTAGCTGTGGTTACCATTCTATGTGTAACATACTTTGGTCCTGATTGAAAATAAACCCTCCAGCTCATTTGAACAACAGTTTTTTGGCAGTTAGATTGGTCTGGTAAATAGTTTTAAAGTGTATGTTTAAATGTATATAGTATATGTTTTGAGAGCTCTGAGGGAGACCCAAAGGTGGCTGCTGGGCAGTACAGCAGTGATAACAGTGTAGATGCACAGGTTCTGGTTGAGACATGGCATTGCCTTGGATCAGGTCCCTGTCTAAAGTAAGTCTTGTTTGGAAAGATGGAAATCACTGTTTCTTTATAAGGCCTAACTAGGTGTTTGTGAAAAGCTTTGAGAAGCTTTTGATTAATGACTGTATATAATGTGATTATATCAGACAGAATAATAGAGGGTAGGAGGAGAAAGAACAAAGCCTTAAGTTTTCACAATACTTCAAGAGTTACATTGCCAACCTTTTTCATATGCTGTCTTTACATTTAAGTATAACTTTTTTCATATGTTGTTTTCTCCTTAGTCTTTACCTCTTCCAGATCAATAACAAAACACGAGACAAAAAAGTCTCTTTTTAAAACAGGAGGAAGAAAAAGACTAAGGTAGGTAGTTTGGGCTAGTTGTATTGGTTTGTTCTGTTGATTTTAAAAAAAGAATTTGCACTGTGTTTTCTATATTTTGTTTCTACCAGATTTGCAGTTGGTGTCTATCGTCTCAGTCCATGAAGAATTACTGCCTCTCCCCCCCTTCTTTTTTTTAGACACCAGTAGCTGGTGAAGTTGTTTGCAGGCTTTTTAGTATTGGTTACTTCATAACACTGTAGAACAATACTCTGCCCTTCTAAATCTAAAACTGTGGGGTTTTTAACCTTAGACACCTATATATCCTCCTTACCCCCATTTTTTTCTGACCTTCCTATTATCCCAGTAACCTTGGCTGCAGGTTTTTTTTTCAGTTGCTTCTGCATTTAACACACACCCAGCTCTTTTTGCAACAAAAGTAATTTCTGAGTGGTTAACCTGAGGAGGTGTTTCTGGCAGCTGTGGATGACAGATTTGGAATTTGCTTGGAAGCTTGTTGGCAGTGTGGTGGGAAGACTTGCTTAGGAGGACCAAGGACACTGTGTTCCAGAAGCTGGGCAGAGAAAAACAGCAGACCTGGAAATGGCTGCTCTGCCATCCATTGCATCCTACAGGGTGGTGCAGTTGATTTAAATGGGCCATCCCAAATAAGAGCAGTATGTGAAATTCTTCCAGAAATCTGGTTTCTAACTTTTTATATTAAAAAAAAAGGGAAAAAAAGGAATCCAGTAGGTGCAAATAACATGCTAGAGGCATAAGCTAGTGGAGGAAGTTAGAAACTGCTCTACCAAGGCTCTGACCATGAAGTCCTTGTAGTTTGTCTGTTGAATGTGGGTGGCTAGCAAGCATTTAGTCTAATGCTAGCAGTTCTTGTCAATAGTAGTGCTGGATTATAATGAAAAATAGTAATGATGGAGAACCATCACTTTTATGGGAGTGCAATTGTGTTGAAAAGTTGTGAGAAAAAGATGACTTTGCTCTTCAGAGGTGTTATTAGTATATACTAATATATATTGAAGAAATGAAACAAGTATATGAATCTCTTGGAAAAAAAGAAAGCCCCCCCAAACCAAACCCTTCAGCTTCTTCCTTAGCACATAAGTATTGTCTGAGTGAAATGCATTTTGTTTGGCTGTAAAATGTTCCACTCTATTACAGTGGCACAGGTTCATAGATTTTCTCAAAGGGTGTTTGAGTAAAAGTTGGAATCCTGTAATCTAAGCATGAATTGCAGGTGAAGTAGATGCCAGTAGGCAGTTATAGATTGTATTTTGGTCATGTGATTTAGTTAAGAAAAGTTTAAATTGCAGTGTTGACTTATGTCTATGAAAATGTTCCGTTGGCTTTTTTCTTTCTGTACTCTTTCTTCAGAGCATTTAAAATTGTTAAAAAAAATCAGCATTTAAAAGATTCCATTTAGCTAGAAGTGATACCATTATGCTTTTCCCCTCAAAGACTACATATTTTATGTGTATAGAAGTATTTTTGCAGGCCCTTAGAGTATGAAAGACACCTTTCTGCTTGTTTGGAGTATATAAGCTGCAATACATAGAATGTGCAATGAACATTTCTCTTACCAAGGGGAAAAAAAAGGTGAAACAAGATTTTTCAAGTACTGGCAAAAAATTAAATGAAAACTGCATCAGAAAGGAGAGTGTGAGGAAAGCAGAGGTAAATGAGACTGTAAAGGTATGGCTTGGACTTTTGTAAAGCAAGCTTTGTTTGGAATGTCTGCCTTTCAGGTTGTGACAAAAGGGCAACAGCAACAACAGGATTATTTTTCTCTTTCATGAACTTCAAACCTTCCTTAAAACCTGTCCATTATATTAGAAATGGAGTGCCAAGACCTACTTTTTCTTCTGTGTTATTTCCTGCCTGGTTAAAGGGAGAGGAGGGTGTATTTCTTTTAGTTGGAATGTGAAATTTAAGGGTTGATTCACATTTTGATCTATTTAAAATTTATTCTGTGCTGCAATAGGACATAGGACTAGTTTCTCTTGAAATGATCAGTACATTCATCTGTGATGGACAGTCTATTCCTGCTGGAATTGAAATGCAGGGATTGCTTTGCTGTGAAAATATGTAGGCCTGTTATAGTAAGAAAATCTTGTTTAGTGGCAGGACAATGTGTACAATAATTACAGAAAACAAAAGTTGTATTAATTATTGATGAAAGATCTGGCTGATTATTTGGAATTGTTTAATAGAGCAATAGCAATTACCGGCTGATTTTTCCAGTTGCTGTACGGCTCTTAGTGCCAAAGTTCAGATTGGTGGCCAAGAGACAATTGGAATTGTCACTTAGTTTCACTGGATTAGCTTTTTGCCTTCTTCCTGACTCTTGCTAGTTTTTAAAATGTAACAGGAATAAATTATGTGAAATTAAAATATTTCAGCAGCCTGTTCATTTACATAGTAGTTCATAGCTTTCTTGCTCCATGTTTTTTTCCTTTTCTGGGAAACAAACAAAGGAGAAATTCATATAAGCTTAGTTTAGCTAGCCAACAGAGATACAGGCTGTAATTTCAGCGTTGAGTTTTGTCAGCTAATATATTCGAGATTGCATAATTCTAACTGATGTTCACATACCAAAGTGATTTTGTACCACACAAACGAATGAATTGCAGTTATTTTTGGATGGGGAAGTCCAGGTTAGGCAGAAGTAAGACAAAGGTCAGAAAATACAATATCATATGAAAATAATTCAGTCTCAGCAACTCAACAGTAAAAACTGTTTGGGAATATTTGCACCTTTTCCTCTTCATGAAGTTCAACATAACCAACATATTTGATAAAATGGTAGCAGAAAAGAGCTCTGTGTTTTAGCTGCTTGCTAAAAGACCACAGACTTCAGTTTGGGCAGTTGTGGTCAGTGCTATACAGCCAAGGCACAAAAGCAATGAGATGCAACACATGGTTTAACACATCTTGTATAATGATGAGACATCATCAGATTTGAAGTGGAATTGCTTATACTGATATTTGCTTCCTTTTAAACTTGAGTTATTTCATAGGCCAAAATTCATGTCTACCAAAATCTGCCAGATGGGCCTTTTTAAAAAATGAAATATTTGTTGCATGTTAATAGGGAAAGATAGATCATCATCGTGAGCAACATGGTTAGTATTGATATAATTTTAATATGTCAGTTTTCCTCTTCACTGTTGAAAAACTTTCTTGGGACCCATTTGAAAAATCTGTTATTTCTTTTTATTTGGTCTAGTATTCTTTTGATGTGTTTTGAAATGAGAAGTTATTAATTTTATTGTCTTTAAAATGCATGTTTCTTTTTATTAAACTCCAAGCTAGTCACCCGACACTCCGATGAGAACAAAAGCCTGAGACGCAGAGTGTGGAAAATATTGTGTTTGTGACCCCTGAAAATAACTCAAACTTTCTCTTTTTAAAGATGACTTAAAAAAAAAAGGTCTGAAATTTTGGCTTGTACAGTTTTAGCTTTCTGCTTTGCAAACCATTGCTGCTTGCTTGTTGGTAAATTCTTTTTTGAACCCTGCATGTGTAAGCATTGTACATGTTGGTTCCCTTTTCCTGTATGTGTTACATGCTTTTTGGAGTCTGTCAGGTTTACTTGATAGGTGGTATCTGAGAAGTCAGTATTAATCCCTTTCCTAGCCAACTCCATGATGAGGGAATTAGAAAACCCTGCCATGACTACTGCTCCTGTATCTCATCTTTCTCACGACATTAGTCTGTGTCTGACTTGACTCTGTGCAGGTCAGCTGGGGCTGGTACAAAGATAACCCAAAAAGATGGGGTGGAGAGGAAATAAGTTGTCTGTCAGGTTATGGCTTGTGGTGATAGCAAACTGTTGGGTAATGTGGCTGTGAATAATCTGACTTCATCTGTTTGGGGGCAGGTGTGTGTATTTAACTGATGATATTTTATTCAGCTTGTTTTGTTAAATGTCTTTTTCAAGAATGGGTGGTGGAAAGGAGCGCTGAAGCATCGAGAGGAAGGAATTACAGCCTTGACACAACGGGTGCCAGAAAACTCATGGTACTGGGGCCAGTGGAGTATTTTGCTTAACTGAGGTGCAGCAGTACAGCCATTAAACTCTGAGCATAATTTTCAGTGCTTATCACTTGGCCAGATGGGTGTGATTCTTGGGTGTCTTGTTTGCAGGCAGTAGTGCCTTAGTGAGGGGCCAGTGTGTGAGATGGCAACAGGTAGGGGGAAGCCTTTGTAGAGATCAAATATAAATATTTGCAAGTTTAAAGGATGACTTTTTAAAGTGTAGGCTAATGTTATTCTCCCAAACTGTAACCTCTCTCTACCTAAATTGAATTAGCAATCGGTGTTTGAGAATAAGCTCAAAACATGGAAATTTTATGTAGTTATTTTTAAATGTTATTTTCTGTTGCTTTTCTTAAACTGTTGAAGTACATAGTCTTCTCAGTTTTTTTTTCATTTAAGTCTCTTAAAAATAAATTTTCCCATTCTGTCAGAGTTTGTGTGTAAACAGTATCAATGTGTAGTAAAAAGCCTGAAAAATAAATAGGACAGCTGCTACTTATAGTAGAAGGAAGAAAATGTGTTTTATAACTCTTGCATGCATATAAAAATTGGATCACTGGGATTTTTCACTAATTAATCTTATAAAATAATTTGGCCCTTGGGATAATTTTAGGAGGTTGTAAATACTCAAGAGTATTGGAAATTATAAAGAGCATGTTTCTTGTGTTTGCACAACTAATTTGTTACATGTTCTTCTGACAGCTAATTTTTCACATCAGAAATGGTGGTCATAATCAATAATTTGCCTTTCACAGGTACTCTGCTGGACCCTTTTTGGGGAAACTCCCCCACACCTCAGTTGGAATAATACAGTTGAATTGAGAGAGTTTTGCTGAGAAATAGTATGCCAGTTGTTTGGAAGGAAATTAATTTTTTTTTTTTTTTTTTTTTTTTTTTTGTCTTTTTGTCTTTCTGAGAAAAAAACACAGCTTTGTTAATTGGCTGCATGATGAAAGAATCCCTCTTGTTTCTTGAAAAAAAAAGCTCAGTTTTTGAGTATTGGGACAGAGTTTGATTAGAAGATATGTTGTAACTGATTAAAGGTGAGATATTTGCATATTAAAAAAACCCCTTAACAACATCTGCTTTGCTAGGGCGTTTGTTTACAAGGAGCCTGTGCCACTCCAGTGCGAGGCTTCCCAACAACAAAGCAGAAATAATCTGATTTTTTTGTGTGTTTTTTGTTCCTGTTCTTTTTCAAACTTTATATCTAGAAGTAGGTGCTGTCACTTCTGAGGGCTGTTGGATGTGTTAGAGTGCTGATGCATTTCCTGAGGAGGCCTTAGCTTTGAAGGAATTCATCTTCAGGTGGCACAAGGAGTTGTGTGGCATTTGGTCTCCTGGTGGCCCTGGGCTGAGTTGCCTGCCTCCCTCCCCATTCTCAGTGAATGTTAGATGAAGTCTGGAGACATTAAAGACCTGAATGTTCTCTGATTGTTAGCAGTATTTATTGGTATTTTTCCAGGAATCATCCTCAAATGGGAAGTGAGGTAAATTGCTACTTCTGGTATGGAAGTGGGGCTGTGAGTTGGAGCTGCAGAGATGCTTGACAGCCAGGGCAGAGGATGGCACTGTCCTGCAGCATGGTCCACTTGGGCAGTGCTGCTTGAGGACCACTGGGTCACAGTGTGCTGAGGTAGCTCTCAGGGATACCTTGAGTTAGCCCCAGGTAACCTCCTTGCTAACACCGTTCTGGTGTCATTCCAGAGTTGGTTTAGTTTGGGTTTTACCATTGCCAGGCAAGGATGCCTGTGGCATTTGGCTTAAGACCGGTAAAAAGCATTTCTGAACGTGATTGGATTGAATTGGAGGGGGCTTAAAAACCTGAGGCTGTGAGCTGAGTCATTTGGAGCAGATTTCTTCTGCTAGTAGGTGAGGTATTTTTCAAGTTGCTTCCAGAAATTGCTTTTGCCTGCCTGTGTTGCTGTGCTTGAGTCTTTTCTGGATCAGGTGTGTGTTACTAGGGAGACGATGAATTCCTGGGTTCTGAGTGCAAGATATTAAAGCAACTGAAACACGGAGATTTGCGTACTGCATATGTAAAGAATTGGTGAAGATCAGATGGAAACAAGCAATCCAAACAGGGATTGCACAACAGAAGATCAACTTGTACATCTTAACTATGTGGCATCTTTCCCTCTGGCAGAGACAGCACAGTTTCAATATTAATTGCCCAATGCTTGCAGTATGACAAGTTATTTAGGTAATTATCTCAGTAACTGGCTTTGTTTTTGCTGCACCTATTACAAAGTAGGTCCTATTTTTATTTAATTTGCTATGCACTGTGGTAATAGGAGTATTTAGTAGTGTTTAATTCTTACTGTGTTGTGCACATTAAAATCACGATCACAAGGAATTTTCATGTCCTTTGGGGAATGTTTTGATACTCCTATTCCAGAAATCTAAGTGCTGTGTTTCACAAAAAAAAAAAACAAACCCTGAATACTTTTATGCTACAGTCTGTGTTTCATGTAGCTATTGTTCCTGAGCATGGTGTTCACATTACTTAATTGCTCTGTGACTCTTCAGGCATAGCCCTTGCACGCCTTGCAGAAATCTGTGTGGTATGGGGTGTCAGAGCATTAATTTCCCACCTGACTGGCTGAAGACAGACTGCATTTTGACAGTCAGGTGGCATAACTTGTTACATGAGAATTTGTAGCTCTCCCTAAGAGAGAGTAGTGATGTGCTGTATTTATTCATGCACACATCCTTCTCCTAGTGTTTGCCAGTGTGACTGCATAATGCATTTCTTGTATTTCATTGACACATTGAGGGGTAGTTGAGCACGTCATTGCCAATGGGTGGATTTGAGTAATAGCCAAGCCTCTCTCGGGGCTGGACCTGCAAGCTAAGCTGTGCAAAGTTGAAAGAAAATCTTTCCCCTCATTTTAGCCAGCACCTGGAAGAAATAAGATTAACTGGCTCTTCTGCCCGCTTTTGTGGATTTTCAGGAATAGAATGCATGAAGGAAATCCTTCATTGAACCAAAAGCCCTATAAAAAGGTTCTTCTCAAGTAGCATGTCATCCTTCCACTTTCTGTTCTGTACTTTAATGGTCAAGGTGAAGGTAGAAATGCCAAGTGGAATGGCAGTTTAATGTATTTCATTTATACCCATGGGAACAAGGGTTTATCTAGTAAAATTAACATTGTCAAATAAGAGTCTTTGGTTTTACTAATAGATTTGAGGTTTTACAATAACGGTATATGTTTTTAAAACATGAACCAGTGGTGTTACTTTGGTGCTTAAAGAAGTGATGTGAAACTTTAAGACATACTATAAAATGTTTTTCTCATGACCCTTCAGCACAAGAGCCTTTTAAACACAAACATGTCCTGTGTTCAGGTTGTAAATGGGTGTACCATGGAAAGGGAGAGAGGTAATAATTGATGCATGAAATAAAAGGGGAAATTCTGTGCTGCTCCTGATGGCTAAAAGCATCTACTTTGAGTTTTGTTTAGGATGGCTGTACCATTCTCTGGATATATAGGAGGACCCCTAAGTAGAGGTTTGATTTCTAGTGTCTCTTCACAACAGGTAGCCTTGTAAAGGTCAGCTAAATGTCTTTGGAATCACACATGGGGGAACACTTCCTTTTCAGACTGTTTTCAAAATCTCCCATGTATCTTTCCACTTCTGAAATTGTAATTATTTCTAAATCTTTATGATGTCTATCCTGTCTCTATTCTGGTCGTCTATTCCAGCTCGGAGAAAGAGCACGATAGTCATGCTCTTAGGATCCTCAGAATGGATGGACTTCAAAATCTCACACTGTTCTGCTTTCTGTTATTTTCGTTTTAGAAGGCAAAATGCCTCTTCCTAGTGTCACAGCCGTCTCTGGATGTGTTTCCTGTTCTCATGAGTAAAGCTTTGATTCTACAGAGGGAAGGATATTTAAATTTTTTTTTTTTTCTGGGCGATATACACTCACACATACATACATTATTATGACACACACGTATATCTACATCTCAGAAATAAAAGAGAAAGCAACATAAATTAGGTATCTTTCCATAAAGTGTATGCTTCTGCCTACCTGGAGTTGAGTTATGCTAGTACAGGTTTTATTAATACAGTGAATGCTTAAAAGGCTTTCTTGGTTTATAAGCGGAATCATAGAATAGTTTTAGTTGGAAGGGACCTTAAAGATCATTTGGTTCCAACCCTCCTGTTGTTGATTTTAAATGTAAAACTACAGTCTTTGTGTAACAGTGCATGGTCCTTTTTAGTAGTACTTAAGTTTTACTGAGATTTTAATTGTTTGGAGAAAATGTAGACAAGCTGGAATAGACACTTTCTTCCTGGTACTAGGAGTAGGGCAGAAAAAAACTGGTCAGCTCTCTCATTCAGCTGCAAGACTTGTTTGAGAGCAACCACAGTGATCTGATCCAAGAGCAAGTGCAAATACTGTCAAAACATCTTTATCTTCTGGGATGGGCTGTTCCTATGAATTTGCAGTTTGAATGTAATTTTGTATGGCTTAGAGCTGAAGTATATGGTCATAGTAAATGTGACACATGAAGGCAAAGAGAATTTTATTCATAGTTGCATCCTGAAATAGTACTGTGATTTGGCATGGAGTAAGGTACCATTTGACATAAAGCTTTACTGCAGAAGTCATCTTTCCAGAATTGTTTTGTTCTTACTCTGTTTTGCTTGTTACAGAATGTATGCTTTACTGGTAATGAAGAATTATAATACAGGATATGTGGAGAAAATTAATTAGGAATGGTTGCTATTCTAATGAGTTGTGATAGAAATCAGATGACTTGAGCCTGAAAGTAAGAAGTCTCAATTTTCTTTTTGTCTCTTCAGATCTTGATCAACACTTGATATTAATTAAGTTGTATCTAATGTTGGTCTTGTTTTTTGGATGGTGTTGTCTAATGAAGAAAGTATCTGTTAGTAAATGCTAGGAAAATCTATTGATGTAGTAAAACTTACAACTAATGATTGTAGCAGTAAACTTAAGACCATTTTGATCTAATTTGTATTTTTCCAGGTGTTGATAGAAGAAAATCAAGTGGGTTATTAAGTGTAATTACACGTGTGTTTGCTCATAATCTGGCTAGTATAAAGAAAGATTTAGCTTGTTGAAAATCTATTTCTATCATGTGGACATTTGAAATTAAGTATGTTTAAGATATTAAAAGGATAACAATTTCAAAGGCCCAGTAATAGTCATGTAGTCAAGTGCTATGATGAAGTTAATCTGGGTTGCACAGGCCTTTTTCCAAGTAAACACCGGCCGTTTCCAGGGGTAAAGTTTCTACAGACTCTAGAGGCAGCTTGTAGCTGTGTGTTCCATGTTAGTGTCCATTCCAGGAAACAAGTTGCTCTGTATTCACTTTGGCATTTTGATTCTGTATGAATAATGAAGACTTCTGGATTCTTAGGGTTTATGAAAACTGAATGGCTCTGGACCTCTTGTAGTATTGCTTGTTGGGATTCAGGTTTGGAAGATCTTTGGATCTGTGGGAGTTGTGGAGAAGGTAGCTGGGACTGAACTTCAAAGTTGATTGGTTTGCTCAGTGCTGGGAATGAAAGTCACACCAGATCCTTTTATGTACAAAACAGTGCACAGATGGAAATACATGATTGAGAACTAATTAACTGACTTAGGATTGCCTGTGGAATGACTTGTCAAAATTAAGCATTCCTTGTGCTCTAGCACTCTTCCCACTTCACCTGAAACACTCATTTTATTCTTTGTGACCTCATATTCTCTTTACTTTTGGCAAGGCAAAATGTATGTGTTATTTATTAGGAAAATATTTATTGCTTGTCATGGTATATGAAAATACAGGGCTATATGTTGTGTTTTATTGGCAGATGCCCAATTTACTAGTCCTCTCCCTGTTTTACTTTGATGCATAACATCTGACCATGTCTAGAAACTTGCCTGGATGCTTGTGTCCCTTCTAATGAACAGCAATGGAGCAGCCGAAGTAAGACTGTTTATGTCAAAAAGCATATGCCTAATTATTCATTTAATGTTTCCTCAACTTTGATCTAAGCATACTTGACTGGAAAGAGTCACTGTCCTAATACCATGTTACTCCTTGGGTGACTACTCCCAGTATTAATTTAGTAGTTGCAGGAAGGCAGGAATGCCTACTATTTAAAGAAATCTTAAAAATCTATTTGTCTTGATTTAGTAGTGGTATGCTTCCCTTTACAAAACAAAAGGGGCCCTTGGGCAATATAAAGTTGCTAAGTTTGTGTTCTGGGTTGGTGGTCAGAGCATATTGAACGCTGCTGGAGACTATGTATGTGGAAAGCCACGGCATTCCAGCTGTGAATGAACTCCCAGGAATTGGCTTCCTTCTCGTGTCCCAGTGAAGTGCTCTGTTGAGACCACGTTTAGTAGGTCATGCTTCTGTCTTTGGGTTGTACTTTGTTGAGGAATGACTAGACTGGTGGATGTTCCCACCCAGCAGGGGTTGTCTGTTGGTTAGAAGAAAAGGACTCCCAGTAAATTGTAGAACCATTCTGCTGTTTGACATGCATCCAGTTCTTTGATTTTTATAATGCTCAGGTTGAAGATTACCCCAACACAATGCTGTTCTTAACCTTAGCCTAAAGATAAAAGTCGCATCTGATTCTTCATGTTTGGTGCTATTCTTGTGTGTAAACTGGGCCCTTGCAACAGAGGAGAATAGTGAAGACTTTGTATCCTTTGCAACAGAGAATAGTAAAGACTGTCTAGGTTGCAGAGCTGTGGAAGTGTGACCGTGTCAATGGTAACGGCCAAGAGATATTCCAAGAGAAAGGAAATGTTGAGCTGAGGAACAATATTTAATTTGGCAGTAAATTTAATGTTAGTAGTTCTAGGGGAGGTATTAGCTAATACTGTGGGGAAAAATTGTAGTCCAGAAAACACGTGGAGCTCTGAAACTTTGAAACTTGTCATGAGAGAGAGCAGATCTCCCGTGTGACCAGATGTGGGTGTCCAAGCCTGGATTCAGGCCTTGATTCCAAGGTCGAAGAACCTGACTGTATATAACCAAAAAGCTTTAATCATATCTTTACCTCATTTCTAGACCTTGTCTTTTACAAGTACTTTGGGAAAGCTCTTCAATTCGGAATTGCAAAGGTTTTATAGTCCACATTCTATAGATTGGTTAAATTTGTAATAGTGGGCACTGCATTCCCATCTATTTGTGTGTTTTTGAAAGCCAGAGATGTAGACAGTAAATTTAAAGAAGTTTTTCTGGTAATTAACTGTTAACAGGTAAAACTGTGTGTTTGATACTCCATATTTTTTTCATAAAAACAGGATGCCTGAAATTTAAAATAGTCCTCAGTTTGATTTTTATCCCCATGCCCCCTCTTGTATGAGCAGTTTTGTCATTTTCCAAATGTGGCAGTTCTCAAAACTGTCAATTCTTCCCTCTTTTCAATGGGTTTCTTATTGTGAAGATTTCTAAATACCAAAGCACAGGAACTCTGTCCCCTTTCTTTACTGTCTCCAAACCCCGCTTGTCTTTATACCTTAAAGAACCTGATTGTAGGTCTTTTCAGTGAATGCTGTTATTGTTTCCTCTGCAGCCTATGTGTGCATTTTTTTCTCCAGGTGTGTGTTCTTTCTTACTAATTGTTACAAGGGATTAAACACTGCATTAGCACGGCAGGAGTAAGTTTACTTAGTGCTCCGTAAGGCCTCTTCAGAGGGATGCAGAAATGGCCCCAGGAAAAGGAAATCTACAATAGTACAACAGAATGGTCATAGGGTTGTGACTGAGCAAAATAAGGTCACGCATAGGTTACTCTTAAGGGAAGAAAAACATAGTTTCTGAGAATTGGGGGCAAAACCGTGAATAATACAGGAGCTAAAATCATCCCACGTATGATAACATGGAAAGAATATGAAGTTGAAGGCTTCACACTATTTAACGTTAACTTGTCCGCTTTTTGGGTTATCACAATTCAAATCTGTTGGCTTGTTTCCATTACTTGTGTTTTTGTAGTTTGATCACTAGACATCTCATATATATTGTGATTTAAGTATTTTGATACAAAGGATGTTAGAAAGACCACAGCAATTATCTTCTAATATGTATTTAAATCTCTGTTCTGAGAAAGATCCTTTTTGAAGGGAGAGTGAAATACAGGCACTTGATATTTAGGCCTGGGTTTATTTTTGGTCCAAGTTATATTTATTAATCTCTTTGACTTGTTTGCTTTTTTCTCATGGACAGGAAGGGAGTTTGGAATGTACAATATCTCAAGGAATGTGATGATTTCAGTGACTCAACTGTTTACTCTAAAACATACTAAGTAGGTTCCATGCTAAGTGGATGGGGTATGAGTTCATTGAAATACTGGGTATTTGAAAACCATGGTCTGAGAATAAAAAAAAACAATATTAGATCTGCGTCTTGCATGTTCCACTTCTGGAGTCCACTGGAAGGAATTTCTTTTGGTGCAGTTATTAGGAGCACTCAGCACCATATCCTGAAGCTGTGTCTTGCTATAAATCTTCCAAGAGTCACATGAGAAAAATGAATATTACTGTCCAACTGCAACAGTTTTGTTCATGAATTTGAACTGCAACTGTAGGGACTGCCAGGTCTGATTGATGTGATGGACACACCCAGGGTGTATGCTGAAGGAGTATCTGGGGTTTGTAACTCCTACTCCTGATGTTTCATTAGTTTGTCTTAGAATAGAAGAATTATCTCCCAGCTCATCTGTTTGTACTCTTAGCTGCCTTGATCACAGGACTGAAAAGGAAACTCTAGTTATCTTCTACAAATGGAAAGTCTGGAATCAATTACCAGGGTAAAATATCCCAAAACAAAAAAAGAAGCCCAAACTTCAGAATATTAACTACGGTGACATTTAGCAGAATCTTGTTTATACAGGGCTGGGTGTAGCTGCCAGCCAGGAGGGCGTAGGGAGAGGTGCAGCTGTGCATAGCAGGGCCACAGCAAATAGCTGCCCTGGTGATCCTGCTGAGACTGTGTTAGCCACATTGGCAGAACAAGACTGGTCTCTGAATATACTCCTGGGATTGGTAGCAGTTTGGCATCACTGAAAATGGGCTGTTTATTGATAGATTTCATCTTACTTGAGAAGCATGGAAAAGTTTTTTTCACACAAAAAAGATCAGTGCTCATTTGGGCTGGCATAACTAAGGATTTCTAAGGTCAGCCAGGAGAGAATTGGATGGCAAAGGGATGTTCCTTTGTTTGTTGGTTAACAGTTATAAAAGAGCTCTTTCTTATTGGCAAAATGAGTTAGAAGGTTTTAGCCTCTCATGGAAAACCTACCATAAGCTGTTTTTCAGACAGGGTGAGGTGATGTTTTCCCTGGACTGCACTGTCAATTTTTCATTTCCAATTTGTTTAATTTCTAGGGTTTTTTTTTTTACCAAAACCTTATACTTATGACAGCAAAACCAAACAATATGCCTGAGATGTGGGTTTTTTTGAATTAGGATTGAGACAGGGTTTTCCACCAATGTTTTAAATGAAGTAGCTGAAATCAGTGTATTTCTCATTTCAGCATTTCTCATTTGAAAAAACTGAAAGCAGATTATATTGAAAATACACCTTCAAGTCAAAAGAGACCTTGCGTTCTTGCTCTAGGTTTAACAAAACAACATAAAAAATTGAAAAGTTAGGTTTTATGCTCAAAGTGTCTTCCTACAGATAATGTTTTCCAGTAGGGCCACAGTTTTGAATCATACTACACAACATAGATTTCTGTAGACAACTTGTGCAATCTCTGCCTGCTTACAGAATTGGGACATCCTGCGAGTATTTTTTATGTATTGCACAGAGCTCATTGGTACTGAGGGAATGGGTGATTTATGTATTCCATCATGTTGGGAATGCAGAAAAAACATTGCAGTTGCAGATAAATGTCTTGCTTTTATTCCTTGCACACCTGTTGATGCATTGCTGTTTACCTGAAATAGTTAATTTTATGAATGTCATTTTCTCTGTCTGGCAAATATGCTTTTGGCTACCTCTCTGATACCACTTCCTGTGTGTGACTAAATACTGTTGTGTTAGTACAATGTAAGTAAAGGTGGAGAAAAGAGGAAGAACTCATGTAGCTAAATTATTTGGTTGATTTCTAGCTATAAAATGGCAACCTTTTTCCTCAGGTAGTATTTCCCCAGAAGAGTATCCAGAAGTCATTCCAAATTCATAATGTTTTATAATATTATAATTATTTAGGGCTGACCAAAAGCAAAGATGCTTTGATTTGGCCAAACAGGAAAAATAATTAATATGTTTTTAAAATAAGTTCCGATTTGTAGTTTAGCAGAAATTTTAATTTTACCTTAAGAGTCAGCAGCAAAGCTTAGCTACAATTACAAGCCAGGAATAACTAGTGCAATGTATTAGGAATGAGTGAATGTGTTAAAGGTGTGCTCCTTACACCAACCGTGACCAGGTTTGCGAAATAAAACTTGATGAAGCTTTTCTCAAGTTGGAGATAGATCCATTTGCCTATTGATTGATTTGCAGGTATTTTTTGTGAGGGGGTTGGGATGTGTTTTACACAGTACACACTTACATGCCCAACCTCCAGTATGATCAGTATGATAATTTTGTGGTCATCTTTTAAAATATGTTAATAATGAATGAGTTAACTTGTGAAAGACTAATGGATGAGCAGATGGGATATTTCAAGGTTGTGTTCCATTTTGGATATTTTTTTCTTTTTCCTCAACTGACTTGTTTTAAGATTATGAAGTTACTGAAAGTACTTTTTTCTCATAAGACCTGCTGTGAGGATAGAGTTAGTTCCCAATTTTAACAACATGAGGGCACTTAATCTATTGTGAGCAGTCCAGTTAACTTGAGCAAGAGTATTCCTGTAAGTAAAATCACTCAATCATTTGGGGGGGACTGCTCTTTTTTAAATTTTACATTTTATTATGTTTTACAGTACTAATAACATTGTTAGCTAAAGTTTCAGCAATGAAAAATTACCTGAATATGTTCTGTTTGAGGAGTCCAGCTTGAGAACTGTTAGCAGCTTGTTCTATTCAGGTTTTGAGGCACTGAGTCTGTGAAAAACAACTGGCAAGCCTCTTGTGCCACTGGCTTCCCTTGTTGCAAAGCAGGGAGGTTATGAGGTTATCTGTACCTGAGGCTCTTGTTTCATTTTCATCTTGCATAAACTGAGTGACCAGTTCTTCCAGCCACAAAAGCCAAAACCCTACAAGGACCTTTAATTTAAGTTCAGATTTGAATGCTGTGCAACTCTCGTTTTGCCTCTATTGGATGTTCAGTACAAAGTTTTCCATAGTGCAAATCTTTTTCTCACAAGACATGGAAACATTACCCTTTATAAAGGTAGTTGTTGTTTCTTGGGGTGTACCTTTTAGGAGCACTTTCTTAAAGGCAGGATAACTTAGCTATGATTTTGTTCCTCTTAGCATTACATAGTAAGTGGCTGTCTCTGTGTAGTGTTTTTCATCTTGCTCCAGCTGAACCTGCTTTTTCCAGACTTGTCCTTTTTTCTCTGAGCTCAGAGTACCTCTTAAGGTGACAGCATGGAGCAGGTTATGAGTTGGAGGCAAAGAAAGGTCAGACACTTGTTTCAAAGGAAGGTGTTTATGGAAACATTCCAGTGTACCAAAATATTTGATCTTTAAATTCCAGCAGCCCTCTTGAGACCGGGTTAGATTTTCTTCCTTGAGCTTGGTTTGCAGAACTGTTTCTTTGCACTTCTTGTTTCTTTCTTCTGTTATGTTTAAGATACTCCTCCTTGGCTTACATTGCAATATTCACTTTGGTGGCTTGGTGGATAGTGGCCAGATCAGCATAGTAGGTGGAGAGCTCCAGAGGTGTGGATATCAGTCTTATACAAGTAGAAGTAATTTTGGTAAATGCACTCCTTGCCTTCCTGCAGATGTCTAAAACCAGGGAGGGTGACATGCCTAGTTTACTTGTATTAGTCAACATAAATAGAATTCCATGTTAAGTTGGTTGTAAGTTTACTTCTTAACTACCACTGTTTACCAGAGACCCCAATTATTTCTGCTTAGTTAGAAATAATAGTTTCTGATTTTTACTCAACTCTTGTGGTCATTAATATATTTGTATGTTTTGTGTTCATTTCCTGTAGACTCTTGAGATCTGACATCAAACTATGGTTGCTTGCAAAGTCCACTAAATCCAGTGTTTACTGTTATGATATAGCATTTTGTTGTAGTTATAGGATTTTTCTGCTTAGCTTGTGGGAGGAAAGACCAAGATCACCATCTCTTCTAATGCCTTTTTGTTTGGAGTTCAGGGTTAGGAATATTATTGGTTTTATCTGCATGGCAGAAGGATGCATTTTGAATTAATATTATTTCTGCATTTCTGATTAAAGATGGAAATGACACAATCAGCCTGTTAACAAAATAATTTTATGTGATTTAAGTTTTTGCTGATATTTAGCCTTTTCCCTACCTTAACAGTAGTACCTGAATTAATTCACTTAGTTGACTCAAACTGACTGGATCATGAGAATTCAAATAATGATTTCTCTTCTTTCACCTTCCCACAAGGAAACTACAAATGAGCTGCAGCAATGTCCTACAATGCCCTTCAGAAATTGGTCAGTTTCTGAATGCTTCTATTTCATTCTATAGGTGAAAAGGACAAGGCATTGTGTGTTTTATTTACATTTGAGGAAATCTGATAAAAGTAGATATAAGCATGGATTTAAGTAAATGTAATGAAAATTTGGTTACATAAAAAAATGTAGTGGGATTGGAGAAAAGCCCTTTTATTTATAAATAATTTATTTGCATCTCAGAAATAATGTAGGAAGAAACCTAGCTTTTTTTAGTGGTGAACTGGTAGTTGACTAACCTGTGGTTTGAAAGGTGGTGGAATAGTTTGGTTGGTGTAAGTGGATTTGTGCAGCAACGGCCATGCGGAATGGCCACAGGCATAAATGAGAGCTGTGAATGAAATGGCTACAGAATCTGAACTGGAAATAATCCACTATTTCTGGACTGACTCATCAGCATCTTGTGTATAAATATTTTTTTTCTGGGTTACAAATGTAAACAAAAGGTATCTGAATGAAACATCATTGTTGCAGAGCAGTGAAGTTAGATAATGTTCTTCCTGCAACTTGTACTGAGCACTTCACCTCCAGCAAGAACTGAGACCACAGCTGAGCTGCAGCCTTGGCTTGGCACAAAGGGCAGGCATTCTTCTTGCCAACAGTGAGCAACCAGAACAACATACATGGATATCTTTGGCAGTGTTTATATTTGAGATTACAGAGCTCCTCTGGTCTCTTCTTGTGCTTGGTACAGTCCCTTGACACTAACTCCCTGCATTTCTTGCCCTGACATCACAATAAAGCAAATGCTGTTTCATCAGCAAGCGCTGGATGTGAAACATTTGGAAAAAGGTTAGAAGCATAAGGAATGAGATAGGAAAAATGAAAAGATTTGGGAATCGGTTTATTTTGTATGTGCTATATAGCCTTTGTGCCTAAAAGAAACTGATTTTCTTTTCTTGATTACTCTGGATTTCTATCACAGTGGTGACATTTGTATACCTTTTAAAGCCCTGTTTCTTAGATGACTTCTTTAAAGTAGTTTTCATATTAGTGTGCTTCAAAGTGTCCCTTCTATCTGAATGATGTACAATCCCTTCCTGTTTCCTGGAATTCAGTCCTCTGTCCTGGCCAGTTGTGCTGGAATAAGATGCTGTGAACACTTAACACTAGAGTAATATAATGCAGGAGTATGTATTTTGATCCGTGGAATGTATTTCAGATTTCTGTGTCTCTGATGTAGTACATCTGCTGCCAGGGTGGCGTTCTTTATCTGTATTGCTGCTGTAGCTGTGCTCTCAATTCTTTATTTTACATAGCTTAAATTGTACAGATATTTGGTTCCTTTTGTAAAACCAAGTAAATCTTTAAAAGATGTAACCTGCTGTCACTAACTTCAGAACTAATAATGTCTTCTATGTACTAGGGGGTTGACATGATGTGACTTGCACAGAAACTTTCTTTGAAGAGCTGTGTGTCTTCCTGGGGGAGCCTGCAAGTCATTTGCCTGTTTCACCTGTCCTTTGCTGGCATACTGTTCCTGAGCCAGTTGCAATTCATTGATATAATGTGTGTTCTTTTTCCACCTTCCTTCTCCCCTTATACAGTATCAAGTCACTGCATACCATTACTAATTTATGACCTCTTCAGGGCATAGTAGTCATTTGATAAGATCTGCTTTGGTCCACAGGGAAATTACTGGTATTTCAATCAGTAAGAATGATACCCAGTGAGCAGTATACTAGTTATCTTGTCTAGGTCACAGACAATTAAAAATCCTTAATAAGCTTTTGATTTCCAGTGTTTTAAAAACATGGATTTGTTCCCTAGAGCAAAATGTATTAGGTAATTGCAATGAGTGTGCTGTATATGTGTGACAACTATACTTATAGTCCAATTTGAGAGTTGCTAAACACGTCACCTGTATCATTATTTGGTAGCTTTCTATAGTTATTTTTATTTTAGAGGTATTGCTAAGCTTAGAATTTATTTAGAAGTTTCCTTTCAGATATATATTAATATTGTTATTACACATACAAGAATGTTACTAATACTTGGGTGCTTTTAGGAGCTAAAATACAATTTAATGTCTATTTTAAAGGCAAAAGTCTTCAGTGTGTACAGTTTTGTGAGCAGTCATTTTGTGAATGGTTAGATTAGTGCATACCAAGTTCTTATATTACACTTCTTGGATCTGATTAAAAAAAAAAGTACAGGGGTGGAGGGAATCAATTGCACTGTCTCAAATCTGAGAAATGCTAGTTTACCCTTTATACTCAGTACTACCACCTCCTTCCTGAATTCTGAGCTAGCAGTGTCTGTATTGACTCAGTGATGTGGATCACAGTCCTCTTGTTCTGTGTGAGGTGCATTAAATTTCTATTAGACACTGATTTAATGGTTGGATGTGCTCGATTAGGCCTTGGTGGTGTGACCGAAGAGGATCTTGTTTGGAACCCAAGTTCACTTTGGTGGTTAAGGCAGCACTGGACATAAGACAGTAAAGATGCTCAAGAGGAAGAGAAGGTTTGGAAAAAGACATACAGAAATGTAGATATTTAATATTGTAGCTCCTTGGCCTATTTTAATCCAGTCTTCATTTACTCAGAAAACTGAGGTCTTGTAAACCTCTGTAGTTTCCCATGTTAGTCTGGGAATTCTGAGAGGCACTCAGCAGACTTGAGTGGAAATTGCTTTTTGTGTCAGAGCTGACCTGCCAGAGAAGATGTGTCAGGTTCCAGTTGAGCTGGTTGTTGTGATCTGGTTCACCAGGTCATCAGCTGGCAATTGAGAGTGGCAAAAGCCAAGACTCCTGCCCACTGCAGCTCCTGCTTCTTCCAGGAGTGTGGTCCTGGGCTGTGGGTTGGCTGCCGTAAGGGGGGCCCTGACAGCGCCACAGATGCCCAATGGCTGCCCCTGACCTTCAGTTTGCCTACCTCATTTATGTCTCTAAAGTGGCCTCATTTTTGTTTCACTAAAGGCTGATAAGGAGGAATGTTTGAAGACTCCAGTAAGGAAGTTACAAGCTGAGTATGGATTAGTCCTGGCTTGTAATCCATGCAAATCCAGTATGCTAACATAGCTTTTGTGTTGCTGTGGTTAGCTGGGTAAATCTTATGCAAGTCTGACTTGTGAACTGGTTAATAAGTGCAAGTTCAGTAACAAGAAGAGGATGTTTAATCAATAACCAAAATTGTACTCTGGAGACAACCAGGAACTCTTAAATGTTTCATTCTCAAACCTGTGAGTCGTTGGAAACTGTTAACTCCATAAGAATTGCTGGAACTTGCTGTGAATTAAAGGAATGTTCAAATATGACAGAGGTTGAAAGAAGGTTGTATTTTGGGGATTTAGAACCACTGGGGTATAATATAAGAAAGAAGCTTTGCACATGTGAGTTCAGAATCTGTATTTTTAAAATGGAATTACTTGAATGCACTTGGAGTACTTGGCTTGCTAAAAGGCATTGTCAAATGTTTTTATTAAGGCACCAGCATCTCTAACCTATGAAAGTTGGTTAATAAACATCCTCTATTACTATAAACATCCTCTTGACCAGCTGCCAATTAAGGCCTGAAAGGAAAGAGGACGAAGGTAGAACCTTTTACTTGAGCTTGTTTAAGGGCAGATATTCCATTATGTATGCATTTTACTGAGAAACAAATGGTTTGTGAAATAAGCTTAATGAAAATGCAGCTGCAAAAAAAATCCCTTTCTGAGTCTTGCACTGTAGTATTTGTGCTTTGAATATAAGTATGTTTAACAAAATATTAACAACTGTAGTTAAAGGTAAATTGTTGGAAATCCTTAGGCTGTATTTCTCAGATATAAGGATGTATTTATAAACTTCTTGAAGGCCACAACAAGTTCAGTAAAAAGTGAGTAGGTTTTAACTGGTAATCTCATTAAGTAATGGGTCTGGCATCTTTCTGTGCTCTCATTTTTTTCCCCCCTTCCAGGTCTATGCATATTTTTTGGCAAATTAGTGTCTGTAAACCAGAATTTGGCTTGATGGATAATTAAATGTAAACACAGCACACACACAATGCTGGTAGACAGTTTCTAAGAGGAGAGTTCCTATTATATTTTCTTAATAGCCAGAGTTTTGTGTTAATTACCATACAGCCAAATTAGTCTTCCATTACACAAAGTGTGTTTTTTCTTGGTATGAACTGACTTGAATAGCTTGCCTTGGTTTTTTTTTAGAGGGAAGGGTCCTCCCAAGGCCTTTCCAGTTGTCTCTGGGGTTTCTTCACCCTGCCAGGAAGGAAAGGTTTTAGGAGTTGTGTTGAGTGGTGAAATTATGAATCTGAAGGGGATTCTTTGTTATTGTAGACTACCTTTATTTTCAGGGGATATTTTCTTTTAGTCACACTGATGCTATTTACATCTGATGTTTTTAGATTACAGCTTTTTTCCCCCCCGAAATGATCCTTTTGTATGTGCTCTAATAGTTTTCTTCCTTCAATGCACAGTTAGTTAAGATTTGATTTGCAATATATTGGAATTTATTTTTCTAACTTGTTTAATGCAAGATGTGATGTGCTTGAGTGAGAAGAGTGAGTCTGTGAGCATTTGGTCTCCTACTGGCACGCTTTGGTGGAGGGAGTTTTCCTTTGGAGCCTTGTGCAGTGTTGATATTCCTGTTCTCTCCTCTGCAAAACTCCCTGCAATCTGCTGCCTGGTGCAGGGATTACAAGAAGCATTCTTTGGGCTAAAAGCAAACACTCCTATCTGGAGAAGTGCCCTCAGGTAATCGGTAGGTTTTGTTTTGAGGTTGGTGAAGGGAGAGTTTTTCATGTGTTGAGTCTAGATATGAGGAAAGGTCCTTACTTGGGCTATGTTAAAACCCAAGTATTTCAAAGAGCCAGGGAAGTGTGAGGGATACTTATGATCAAGGTACATTGGTGTTGAAAGCAACCTAAGACTGTAAATTGAGACTGTTGCACTGTAAGGAAAGAAGTGAGTGAGCAGCATGATAGGAGTCCCTTCTCCTCTGGAGGAAGCTTTGTGTTATTACTGACAGCTGTTCTCGGGTATCTTACCAGCTATTTTGGGTGTTCAGTGTGCAACCAATCTGTCTGCAGAGAATGTTTGTAAAATTCTTAAAAATGTGTTAAAATGTGTGCATCTTAGAGTGCTGTATGAACACGGTGACTGCAATCCTGTGCTGTGTATGGGTTTGTTGTGCGGTGTCCCCCCTGTGCAGTGGAGTTTTGTTTCCTTAGCACTTTGGTGTTAAGTGGCTGTGGTGCTTGAGACCCTGGTGATGGTGAAGTCCTTTTAGGCCATCATCTTGACCATGTATGTAGTGCCTTCTGAAATAGCATAAAAATACATGTATTTAGTTTTGCAAACATTTCCTTCTCAAGTATAACCTTTCTGTTTACTCAGCCCAAATTGGAACTGCTAATTATTCTGTACCCAGACACTGAAGTGAGATACAGAATGGTGGATCTCTTTATTTTGGAGCCCAAACATCTTTTGGTTCAACATGTCAGTAATATTAATGTTCTCCAAATTTTTGAACTGAGCTGGAAATCTTTCTTCTATGTAATTACTAGATTATAATTTCTGATCTTAAAAATTAGTTCATTTTTTTTTTTTTAATATTGGAAGTCAACCAGACAATGCAGAAGGCTGGCTTGGCTGAGTGGGTATCTCCTCTTAGAGCTCAGGAAAAAAAAAAAAAGTATGTCCAATGGAAGCAGAGTCTGTTATGGGAGGAATACAGAGAGGCTGCTTGCCATTGTGGGGAGAAAATTCAAGTGATCAAAGCTCAACTGGAATTAAAGTTGGGCAGTTTCTGTGAGTGTCTATAAAAAGAGAAGGGTTTTAGGAAATGGGGTAACATCAAGTTGGTCACTAGTAGGGTTCTGGAGAGCTCCATTTTAGGCCTAGTTCTCCTCAACATCTTAAAAAATGACTTTGGATGTAGGACTCAGAGGCCTACTGAGTTAGCTGACTGATGCTGTCAATTCCTTGAAGACAGAGATCCTGCAGAAAGACCAGGACTGCATCCAGGACTGGGCAACCCTGGATGTAGGGAAGCACTGGGGCATGAGATGCTGGAGAACAGCATTGTGGAAAGGGACCTGGTGGTCCTGCTTGTTGGCAAGTCTGGATGTGAGTCAGCAGTGCCCTGGCAGCCAGGAGGCACAGGTCTGTCCTGGGGGAATCAGGCACGGCTGGGCAAGGGAGGGGATTGTCCTGCCCTGCTCTGCCCTGGGGCGGCCTCACTGCCAGTGATGTGTGCTATTTTGGACACAATGTAAAAAAAGGTACAAAGCTATAAGGGAGTGTCCAAAGGAGGGCTACAAAGATGAAGTGTCTAGAAGGAAAGCCATATAAGAAGCAGCTCGAGTCAGTTGGCTTGTTAGGCCTGGAGAGGACTGAGGGGAGACCTCAGTGCGGTCTGTGACCTCAGGAGAGGTACTGAGCTCTTTTCTCTGATGCCCAGTAGCAGGATATAAGGCAATCATATGAAGTTTTGCTAGGAGAGATTTAGGTTGGATATTAGGAAAAGAAAAGGTTCTTCACCCAGAGGGTGGTTTAGCACTGGAACAGGCTCAACTGGAACAGGGAAGTGGTCACAGCACCATCCTGACAGAATTCAAGCAGTGTTTGGTCAGTGCTCTCAGGCACATTGTGTGGCTCTTGTGGTGTCCTTTGCAGGGCCAGGAGTTGGATTTTAATGATCCTTGTATGTCCCTTGCAACTCAGGATACACTGTGAATCTGCAACACATGTGAATGGAAAAGGTCCATTAACACATTAACATCAGTCTGGGCTTGATTTGTCTTCAGTGTATGAGACGTTAGGGCTGCAGAAGCACATCTTCAATTCCCTTTACATCAGTCACCTGCTATATTTTTTTCAAATGTTTCTGCTGAATCTCTTGGAGTAAGAATCAAAAGTGCACCCAAGGCTAATTTTGGAGTGTATGAAAAGATTTTAAATATGCTTGACTTGATAAAATTGGTATTTCAGCTGAAGTTCAGATTTTTTTTCCTCAAAGTGGTGAACAGTAGTCTGAGGTAACTAATAAAGCCAATAAGATGAGATTTTTCATTAGTGTGTCTTGGAGCTCAGCCCTCCCTTGGCAGTTGCTGTTTTAGCAGTATGGAATGGGATCTGTATTTTCCTAGCAAAATAGGGAACGTTTTCCCTGGGAGGTTCTGGATGTTGGGGGCAGCTACACTAGCCTGGCACAAGCCCATGTAGCCCACTCCAGCCTGGCTGCTCCTTCCTACCTTCTGTCCTTACAGATGTGTGCAGCTGCAGGGTGGGCTGAGTCAATCCTGCTGAAAGCCAACACTCCAGGAGAGAGAAGAGAGCTCTGCCCCTCCCCTGCTAGAAGCACGTACTTGCTTTATAATGTGTTGGACTGGCCCTGTATGGCCTTAATAGGATGTTTCTGAAATTGGCTGACACTTACTGTATGTCAGGGTTTTTTTATGATTAGGATTTTTTAAAACTGTGCTTGTGCCCCACATTCTTGCTCTAAATTGTTTCAATTCCATGTAATGCATTAGTAATGTTTTCTTTCCCATGCTTTTCCTAAGCCCATTAGAAGTCAGTCATTGTGCATTTGTAGTCATGTTGCTGTCATATTGTTAGGACTGGATAAAAATAATTTAAAACCTGTCATAGGCTCCTTGTAGACAATGTCAGTGGTATCATGTAACCCTATGTATTCTTGTAGTGGGTCTCCAAATGCATAGGGAAAACAAAATGCTGTTAGGTAGTTTAAATGGCCACAGTACATCTGAGATGTTTTTTTCTACTTTGTCCTATTTGTAAAACAGTTTGAAGTTTTGTGTGTGTTTTCTCTTGCAATGAAAAAAAAAATAAGTCAAGATTGTTGGATTTTTACTTCAGGCATGCAGGAAGGTTTTTTTTTTTTAGATAAGAATGATGTGGACAGTATTTCAGAATGATTACTCGACTTCAGATATCTTATTATTTAGTGTAAGAGAAAAACTTCTTATTTTTCTGGAGATGTTCCTTTATCTATGTATTTCAAGGAATGTCATGTAATTTCTACCTAACAGCATTGATATCTAACACCCCTGTTACTGTAGATCACTGAGTTGTGCAACTTTTCAGTTGTTGGATATGAATGAACAAATACTTCTATGAAAAACTAAAAGAAAATGTGTTAATTTTTTTCCTGAAGATTTATAGCCACTATTTATTTTCACATTCAATGGGTGGAATATAAAACTTTACTGTCATGCTTGTTTGGATGAACCACTCAGACAGGCTCTTCTCAAAGGCTTTATTTAGAAGTGTGTTTATGTTCTGCACTAAAGTATATAGGGAAGCAGATGAAGAATTGATATGTTCCTGTGGATTCTTGACTGTGGTGGATTATGATTCAAATGGACTAAAACAGAAGATGCTATTTGGATCATGAAATTACTGTAAAAAGAATGTTCATTTGCAGTATGTATGGGTTTTATGCTTCTCTTACTAATTCTCTTTTTACATTTGAAATTTTTAGCCTGGCATAAGATTAGAGTTTTCTCTTTAATGTAAATCTCTGACATACAGAGTGTATTGGATAAAGAACTGGATGTGTATAGTGGGTGCTTCAGGCTGGGTGAGTCGAGTTCTTCTGTGGCTGAGCTGAGCTGCTGAAAACAAACATGACTGTCTTCTGGAGGAGTGCAGCTGCTGGTGGAGGTGTTTGCACCTCCTCCTCAATGGTTCTGTGGCTTGGAAAAAAAACACAGACTCCCTTATTGCCAGTGTTGTATTCTCCACACACCCTTTTTAGTTTTAGGTTAACATCTACCAGTAGCTTCTGGAACTTGTGTAATTTTTGGTCAATTACACTGGTGGTGGATGTCTGCAGTTTATAATACTGGAGAGCCTTTCCTTAGAGAGTATCTATTTGTAAAGTAAAAATAAACTCTGTCTTCTACATCTAAATTAAAAAAAACCCCAACTTATATTGTCATTTTATTAAGTCAAATGTATGTTGTCATTATATTAAGTCACTCTTCTGCTCTTGTACTTCTAGATTGTTTTTCCTCAGTATGAATGAACAATTACTGAGGTGTAGAATCTCAGGTTGGGATCACATGGAAGTGTACTTCACTAAGAATGTATAGCCTTACTGTTTCATCATAATCTAATTTCTCATATAAATAATTTTCTTAGTTTGTTTCCTAGAATTGCAGTTTCATTAGAAACATGTGTGTCTAATATTCCTCTCATGATAAAATTGTGAATTGTTGAGAGCGTATGTTTGTTTCCAAGGGTTTTAGTTACAAAGTGTTTAACTGCAGCATTTATAGATAAACAAATGTGCTATTTTAGTTCCCTTCTAGTCCAAAAATACAGCAAAAGACCCCTGACTTCCTTGTATTTCCATCTCCTAATTTGGGTTCTGTGTTGCATCTTGTAATTATTCATTGGACTTCAGACCATGGTACTTTTAAAGGTTGTGTTTCTTGTGTTGGGGTCAGTGTAGTCCACTGACACTGACTGGGTAGTTTTTCTGGCCTTGAGTTGAACATTTGAAGCTGGGAATGAACTTTCATGGATCCATAATAGTTAGCTGTAATAATGGTCTCTGGATTCACAAGGTATTTCTAATATTTCTCTTTTAGTTTGGGTTTATTAAAAGTATTATATTCAGGGTGTTCTGCAATTCTCTTCTCTTTCTTCCCACAGATAAATGAGCACCAAGTTCTCAGAATGCAACATCTCCTTTTATTAATGAAATGGCAGTGACTTTGAAATGGGCGAGAATCAAGGCAGATTCCAGAACTTGTATATTCAGATAAAAATCTGGTGTTGAAGAGGCTGCTGCATGGCTGGGCATGTTGTTGGAGAAAAATTATATTAGCACCGGTTTTCTTTTTTTAATGTGCAGTTTTACTAATATTCTGTAGCTGGTTCTGCTGGAATTCATATATTTTCTCATTTGAAACTGAGTATAAAATCTAATTTGTTTTTCCTTTACCCTTTCTCCTTGGAGATCTATCAAATTATCCTCTGCTTTAGATTCAAGCTCTTCATGGAAATTAATCGTTCTGACCCCCTGTGCAGTAAATATTATTTTCATTAATAGGAAAATTGCAAAGCAGACAAGTAAAATTGCTTGTTTGAATTATGCAGAGCTCTAGACATGTGGTCAAATTGCTAGACTGCCTGTTTTCAATAAATTCTTTACAAAACTTTTTAAATGTAAGCTGTAATAATATTGATACTGTCTAAGCAGACAGAAAAATACTTTTTCTTGTTTCCTGAAGCATTGAGTGACCAAGAAGACAACTATGAAATATTTTATATCTTGAAATGTGGATAAATGAGTTGTCTACTGAGAAGAGTACAAAATAGTTTGCAACTTTCCTGGGGAAACAAATAATCCTTTCAAATTTTATCTTAATCTGGCAAAAAGCATGAAGGCCCTTAAATGGGCATAGAAACCTCTACTCTAATGGAAATGACCAAGTCCGGCAAGGGAATCAAATGAGAATGGAGATGTAAGGTGCTAGGGTCTTATAAAATAACAGATTATCAGTTTCTGTGAAATGCATGAGAGAATATCTTGAATATCTTACTTTGGCTTTTTCAGTAGGATGGATATAATGAGTTCTGCTTTATCTCAAAAACCCTGCAGGTGAAATTTTTTTCCCCCTTGAATGGAGGCTTGTGACATAACAGAGCTGAAGTTTGGTTACATATGCAGAAAGCTTTCTAGCTAAAGAATTGTCATGTTATTATAGTTGAATTTTCAGTTGGGGATAGAAGATATGATTTATGGAATGTGAAACTTAGAGATTACTAGGATTTTCAGTTTGACAGTTTTCAAAGATTTTGAAGACAATAAGTTCTCCTTAACAGTGGAATTTTTCATATTATCTTGGATATTTTGAATCTTTAGTATATAGTTAATACCTCTTTTAGTGAATTTTACAGGCAGTAAGCATCCATACAACTTTTTACTGAGATACTTCCTTCTGTAGCAGGTGTAAGTTTCTGTTTCACTGTGAAGGGGACTGGAGGCTTATAGAAGTGATGCTCACTTCTGTAAGTGCACAAATGCACTTAATCAGAATCTACATTGGGATATTCCTGGCTTAAATGCCTTTTGTAGTAAAGGATCAAGTACTGGAGTTTCTGCAATATTCCAGTATGTTGTGAAAGATGGGGCAAATGTGATTTGTGTTGTTTGGTGACATATGTTCAGTGATGGCACTTCATGGCTCTTACTTTGTTCACTGTTAGGTAGTTCTTGGCCTTTTGGTTTTGGACACCTAATTTGTGGAGCTAATGTTTTTGCTTAAATTTTGTGTATTACTAGTTTAGCCAAGTGTTGCTGAGAAGTCTTCATATAAAGAGAGGTCATCGTTGGCCTTTGCCATGGGTGCTGGAAGTTGAAAGACCAGTATCTTTGATGAGCACTTGGCTGCAGGATGACCCTGACAACTCACTGTCCTTCTCTTGCCTTGATTTCCCCTTCTTTGCATTTTATTTAGTGATGTGTACCTTATCTGCTAGGCACTTCAAACACTTAGCAGCCTGTGAAAGCATCCTAGCAGCAGCATATTCTCCATGGTGCTTCCTCTGTTTTTATTGACAAACAGCTTTAAAATCCCAAAATCAGTTGAGACACCAGCTCAGTCCTTCTTTTCACAGCAGACAGATGGATTAAAATTACATGGGGGAAGGGATGGGAAAGCAAAATTGAAAAGCATGAGATTTCAGATTGTGAATGTGCAAATTCTGTACTGAATTTGCCCTTTCTAAATATTTCTCCAGTATTTTCTGTTGTAGACACATTGTTAGTTCTTTCTTTGGCAGCAGTAACTCATTCTACAGTCCTGTCCTTTCATAGCTTAGCTGTGACAGCTAGACTGAAAAGTAACAGAATGACTTCTGTGAAGAGAACCTATGTTTTAAAGAGGTAATATTAGTATGAAGGATGGGTCATTACCTCATGTAAGGGGGGAAAGTGGACTCTTTGTATTTGTTGATGGGTTTCTTTACAAACTGATGAATTTGCATTCCTTGCATTAAAGTGCTTATTGTTATCAGGAATAACTCCAAAGTTCAGAATTTCATGCTTGTGCTCTGTGAACTCGATGTTTCACTTCAGGTAGTCCAAGTCTGGATGAAAGCACTAGTTCATAGACAAGCTCTTTCAATTTGGCAGCATCCTCTTTGTGTAGGTATTTTACTTGTAGATTTGCAGTTAGCAAAGGTAAACATTAAGCTATTTGTATGCTATTACAGTCACACTGTAGAAAAACTAGAGGCTAGAAAACGTGGCCTCAGCATGGAAGTCTCTAAGCCATGGTGGTTGTGAATTATCAGGACAAGTTATGACTTAATTCAGGAGAATGATGTTGTGAGCATCAGAAGAAGCCTTTTCCCCTTAAATTCATTTCATTGAAATTTTGTTTCACTACTACTTTTGAGAAAAATGTTAAGAATTCCAGTAATTAACTCCCGTTGACATGGCAGTAGAGTAGATAATGAATTAAATGCAATGGTACTAATTTTGATTGATACTGTGTAATTATGATGTCAAAGGTAACTTTGTATCAGGCTGTAAATCTGTAGCAGACTTCTAGTCTACTCTAGAGAGAAAAGTACATGGAATGGGAAAACCCAGACACTCCCCCAACCTGAGCTATTTTACAAAAGAATATGAAAAAGTTAAAAGGTTTCACTAGTTCAGCCTACTTCCTTGTCAGTAGCATATCTGAGAAACTCCTGAACGTCTTCATGTCTGAAAAGCAAAAAGGAAATGTTCTCTCTGAATTTTAATGTCAGCAGTAGCAGAATATCCTCTGACAGCCCTCTGTGCTTTTCTAGTTTTTTTCCTTCCTAATAGTTTTAGTCTAACTGGAGGTCTTAAAGCCTAAAGGTAAAAGACAGCCTTCTAAACTGCTTTGAGCTGCTCTGTTCTCACTAAGAAGAAATAAAACTTCATCTTTTACCTAAAAGTGAAATTTGTGGAGAATACAAGAGATCTGATTATTCTGGTTGTGACTCTTGAAACAAGTTTCTTTAGATGGACAAGCCAAGCATGAGGGGATACACTTTATTGGGATGTAAATTCTATGTGATTCATTTGTTGTGTTAATATTTTAATGTATTTTTGGTTTATTGGAATTACTTGTAGATTAGTATTGGGAGAGGTTTTATTAATGCCTGAAATAGTACTTTACTGTTCACCAAAGAGAAAGTCAAGATGGCTGTGATTTCAAAGGTTAGCAGTCATCTATACACCTTATTTAATAGAAAACTCCACCTTTTCTAGAATAAGGGATTTCAATTCTTAGAACTTTTTATAGACCATTATTTTGTAGACTGTGTACTTGTTTCTATATCACCCTATTTTTCTTCTTGTTTCTATCATTTTTACCATTTCATATTCCTTGTTTCAGAACCTCCTTTTTCAGGAGGTTCTCCTGCTGGTGAGTTTTGTAGCTCCCATTGATACTTCATCCCTTTCTGTCTTTCTGACCCAGAAGAATTTGTACTTCAGTGAGCCTCAGGAGCATTTTATAAGTAATTTTAAGAACTTAGTTGTGACTCTGCCAAGTGTGCTTTTTCTTGCCATATGGTTTAGGGCAGGTCAGGGTTGGTGCTTCTCAAAATCCGGTCTTGCCTGTGTTTCTGATGTGTAATGACTAACAGGCATAGTCCTTAACAATCAGATAGTTGGAAAGTTGTAAAAGGCTTGACAGTTTCTGTCATTCAGCGTCCTCAGTGTCAGCATGTTTAGTTGGGGACGAAGCTTAGGACCCTGTGAGAGCTTTGGTTGCAGCTGGCTTCTCAGGAGTACTTCTCTGTGGGCTGCTCTCTGTTGTGGCGGTGCTCTGTGGGTGCAGGAATTCAGTCATCTGCTGCGCACAGGGCTTTGAAGTTACCAGCCCAAACACTCAGGGGAATTAGGCGCTGAAGTCCTGTCTCCTTGTGACTGGTTGCAAAATAAGTTGTAGGCTGGTGTCCAACACCATGGGAGAAGCAGCATCTTTTCCCTGCAATGAATCATCTCATGTTTACTGAAGTTCACTGGTGAAACTTGTCCTCACTGTCTTCATTCCCCGGTAGTAATTGTGGTAATAATCAGCCAAAGCACGTATGTCAAAAGCCTTTTGTTTTTATTCTGAAGGGAAAGACAGAGCTATTAAAAATATTTTCATAGGTTTATATTGGCATGAGAACACTTCATAGAGGCTTCTTTATTTAGGGATTATAATGCTCATAGGTGATGCTTTTCTAAGGTAAATCGAGATGGATATTTTCCACTGATGCTTGTTCCTTCTTTCTTTTGAAAATCTGGGTTCATTAATGGGACATCTTGAAAGGCCTGTTTACTTCCTTCAGGAGATGAAGGGACTGAAGGCTATGTAGGGTAGGGAGGAAAATATTTTTTATAAGTCTCTGTGAAAAAGATATATCTGAACTTCTTGTAGTTATTTTTACAGCAGTTTCAAATACTGTTAGATTCTGCTGAGATTAAATACTAGTTATTCTTAGCGTTTTCAGCAGCATTCTCTCTCATTACAATTTTGAATAAGCTTTGTCTACCATTTCAATACTTCTAATGTTATTAATTATATAAGACTTTTAAAGCTTTGAACTGCTGTTCTGCAGGTGACTTGCTGTTTTGTGAGAACAGCTTTTGCAGGTTGTGGCAGAGAAGTGGGGGAAGTGAAGCGTTCCTTTGGTAGGTGGCAGATTCTGAGATCAGAGCAAAGAATCTGCAAGGATTCCTCCTCTTATTTGTAGTACTGCATATTGATAACTGGAACATAGCAAACAACCCTCGAATTGTCTTCAATTAACACGTTTTGGTTCGTTCAAGGGTGATGTCAGAAAATAGCCTTTTTCAGTAGAACCAAGTTCTTTCCTCCTTCCCTCCTTACATACGCCTACACTGATGTTTTTTCAGCTCTACAAGTGTGTGTTTTCTCACTCTCTCTGCTGTGTAGGCGGCCTTCCCAATCACAATTGAGCTTCACAGGCAATCTTTAACAAAAAAAAATCATCTTTACACAGCAGGCCTATAATTTAACACCAAAGGAAATGGGGAGTTTTGGGTCAGAATTGTGATGGGTCTTAGTAATGCTTGAATTGGCAAAGAATTTCACCCTAAAAAAAGAAGGAAATTGCTTTCTTGACCAGAAGGCCACTACCTGTGGAAATTATGTTTTTATAATCTACCCAAATGATTTCCCAAAATGTCACTAGCAATCACGAACAAATAGACTTTAAATCTTATACTTGCTTCATTAGGCTAAGTTATAATTGAGCTTTTTGATCCTAGAATTAGAATGCGATTCAAATGAAAAAGACAAACTCAGTTTGTTGACAATACACAAGTTAAAATGCAGTTCTTCTGGGAGTGTTGCCTTATTTTAAACATGATTTTAGTTCTCTCTGCCTTTTAGGAACTTCTCTTGCTGCACTGCATGATTTTTCTGTGTACTTTACTCCTTTTGCTGATGCTTCTCATTCTTCCAAAGTCTTAATTTCACACAATATTTTGTAAATAAGTTAAGTTGCAATAAAAAAAACCCCTTAGCTGTATTTTTAATTGCTCAAAAGAAGATAGCAATAATGATTTTCCTGAGCTCGATAACACCATTTGGCATTTCTTAAATAGTTTTTGTTAATGCTAGTGTTCTTGCCACCAGATAGGTATTTCAAACTTATTCAACTGTGTAAAGAAATATGTTTGGGCGAGTAGCAATTGGTGACTTAAAATTTGTTCATCAACCTATCAAATTTCAGCAACAATTTTTACACAAAGGCCTCGTACTATGGTTTTATGTTCAGTTCGTGCTGCCATTGCAGCTGAAAGGAACCATCCTCTGCTACTCCTGTCTGGTACCTTTTCTGCCTCATGTCAGCACAGGCGCTCATGTAGCTGTGCAGTGAACTGGACCGGGGAAAACCAGGTTGGAGAATAAGCTGGGTTTTCTTTAGACTCCTTATTTAGAGCTGGATTTTAATCTCTCTTTGAAATGATTCACTGTACATCTCCTCTAACACGTGAGCTTGGTGGGAGTAGAGTAGGACAAAAATTCATTGGCAGTATGTGTTCTGCCTCCAGCTTGTGCCTCTGCAGAGTTCTCGGGACTGCAGCATAAATCTCCATGGTTACATCTGTTTGCCCGGTCTAATTTTAGAGGACTCCTATCATCTAGAGATGCAAGCCTTTTGTAGGAATAGACAGAGGTCAGATGTTAAGAGTAATTCTGAAACAGTACAGATTGCAATACAGGACCTGGTAAATAGGAAGGACCAGCTTTGAAACCTTCAAATTTCCTTCTACACTTAGAGACTTCTTAGGGTACTGCAGCTGGTGACTTAGATGAAAACTCCTCTCTCCCTTGTGTTTGACATGTGTTACAGACTTTATGTTGAGCAGTGAGGAAAAAAAGTGGGCCACAGCACTGCTAAATGTCCCCTTTCTTTCAGGCGTTGCCAAATGTGTGTTTAATCTCTAAATGTCTGGCAGAATGTGTTCTGGAAGAAAATGACGATTCAGAGAAGGGGTGATAAAAGAAGGGTTGGGATTGTTGTAGCGAGAAAATAATCATACAGGCTTTCTCAGATGTGTAAGTTATGTGCAAAAAATCAATAGATTCACAGTTTTATAAGCCTTCATTGTTGCTTCTGGCTTCTTACAAGCACAATTTCCAGAATACCCTTTTGAAAAGTATTTCATTTGATTGATTCCCATTCAAATTTTATTCATGCCCATGATCTTTTTGCTTCCAGGTTTCACTGTGGTATGAATCATCAGGAGTTGATTGTGACATCCACTGGGAGCTTTTGCTAAAGCTGCATATGTCGACCCTCTCAGGAATTTGGACAGGTAAGAGTGCATGTACCTTTTGCAGTACTGCTAGTTGTCACAGACTGAGTGTTGTTTGACTGCTGATATCGTGTAATGTTTCATGCCATGTGTAAGGGGTGGTCTCCAGCAGGATGGTTTACCCGTAGGCTGGCTGCCACAGAGTGCCAGACTGGATCCCAGGCTGTTGCTGAATGCTTCCTCTATACATAAGTGTTTTTCCAGGAGAGAGGTGCAAGGGAACTAGATGGCTATTCCCTCCCCCACTTTGTACAAGGTATGTGTAGAAGTGTTTGCAAAAGCAGGTTGGACTCTGTTCAGGCTGTGCCAGAATGCCTGCTTTTGTCACATTTTCTGAAACACAGCAGTTCTTGTAGGTGGTTTCTTTTAACCCACTTGTGAAACTAAACTCACGTTGTGAAGAAAGGGATGATTCTTCTTGATGTGCATTATCCTTGAAAAACACTGGTGTTTAATACATGTTCTGTCCTTTGACAGAGTAATGTAATATATTAAAAGGTAAAATGGATACAAGAAGTGTGAGATGCTGCAGTTTAGCAGCCTCGCTCTCTGCCTTGTACCAGACACAAGTCCTTGACAGGTGTGCAGTGACCTGGTTCATGATGGCCTATGAAGAAGGTTAGAAAATTGCAGTGTGTGGGTTTGGGGTGTGGAAGAAGGAGGGATGGGGAGCAGTGGTGTTGGTTTTGCAAAGATGGGCAGGGTTGGATTTGTTTTTGGATGGATCAGCTTCCTGAATTAACTCAACAGGTTGTGCAAGCAGTAGTGCTGCCTGGAGGGAGGTGACCAGAATTTGCTATGGACTGCAGGGAGAACAGAATTGGAGATGTCAATTAAGATCAGTTGAAGCAGTTTTGCAACCAGGCAGTAAAAACATAACCCCCTCCACTGAACATGTTTTAATCATGTATTTATTAACACATATTGAAATCTATAGGTATAGGATATGCAAAGGAAGTCCAGTCTGGAAGCAACAGTGTAAAAAGCATAGCTGCCAAAGGAAAAAAAACCCTCTCTTGTAATATTGGTTCACCAGTCTGTTTTGATGTCAAAAGAAGCAATTAGGTTTTATATGTGAGAGAATCTGCCCTGTAAGTGTTGCATTTGCCTTGAAGGATGTTGTTGTATCAAAAGTGTCAGTTTCAAACTCTTCTTCTGAAACACTGTTAGCAAAGCTGCATTGTGTTGGCAGAGATTTAGCTTCTGAGGTTTGACTTATGGTAGTGACACAAACCTTGCCTTCAGAGGATGTATATACTGGAAACAAACATATTTGTTCACAGATCTAGCAGAGCCCTTGGAAAAGGTTTTTTTAATTATTTTGTCTTTTCCCTTGAGTCATTTTACATTTTCATTTGTCATCATCTTTAGTGTTGACTTTTACAATCATTATTTTTTTTTTTTTTATATATAGCTGTCAAAGTTACCACAGAGGAGAAAATAATGTCCATGTCTTTTGCACCGTACAAAAGGTGGTTTTTAAAATAAAGTTTGTGGTCCTGTAAGGCTATTTAGAATCATTGGTAATCATTAGAATCATTTAGTAAACACTGTAGCGGGGCACAGACAGTGAAAAAGGGCTGTCTTGAGTGATGAAGTAAGATCAGTCTTAGTTATTAGTTTAACTTACTGGTGGAAAGTAAATGAGTAGTTTTTCCCCCCTGCTATGTATGGATTCCACAGTCTAGGGTTTTTGTCACATATATTCCATAAAGAATGACCAGGTAATTAAACTTCATTTTGCCAGTGGTGTTACCATGTTACACCACTGAAACACCAAAGGTGGTCAATTCCTTTTTATTATACACATGAGATTTTTGTACAAAGTGGAAATTTACCTCAGTGGAATTTTAAATTTTTTTTCTGAGTGGAATTAAAAAAAACAACCTAAATTCCAGCCTATAGCAAATATAGTAATACCAAGTTATACTTAAAACCTAATTTATTTAATCAGTAACAGTTCTGGTTGATGGTTGTTTATGAATGCGTAGGCTCATGGTCCTATAGACTGAGTGTTGTTTACTGAAATTCTTGAGCAGGTTTTACAGTTGGGAGTTGAACATAACCATATTAACAAGCAGCTTTTTTTAGGAATAGTATCACACTCCAATAAAGCTGATATTTGTTTGTTTCAAATACAGAATCTTAATTGGATTTGTAAGGATGTTTTGGTGCAAAACATTCGGCAGCATAAACTTAGTTTTGTTACTTCCCCACATTCTTCTGTAGATACTGGCAAAATAAAACCTGTAAAATTCTGCATGAAATTTAACCTCAGACTGCTTATTTGACCTGAACTTAAAATGAAGCAGAGGACTATGGGGAGAGAAGAGGAAGAGGGCCACTGTGTGCAAGTGGCTGACGTTGACCTTTAGTTATATATTGTTGGTTTTATCTGTACTGTTATTTTCCTGTTAACAGGTTGAAGTCCTGTGGCTTCATTTGTTCACTTGTTATAAAGCCTTGTTGGGTGGGGGTGGGGTTGAGGTGGAAAAGGTGCTTTCTTGCCTTTTCACAGGGCTGTGCTTGAGTACACAATGCTCTGTTCCCTGCAAAGGAAGGCAGGAGCTCTTTGGATACTGTTTCTCTGAACGGCCAGGAGGTGACTCGGACAGAGTTGTGTTCCTTCCTTACATTTTGCAGGTTTTAATTCTTTTTCCCCAGAGATTTCCCCAAGGTTTAGTTGATGATTATACAGAGGATTTCTGTTATAAGGACAGTGTACGTTTGTAGTTCATGTTGCTTCCCTGAGGAGTCTGAAGAAAGTTAGGGAGAACCCATGTCATTAATGCTTACAGTCTTGGCCTCTTTGTAAAGAAAGGAAGGTGTTCCTTGAGGAGTGCATGTATATATTTTTGAATGCATGTACCTGTGCACACATGCACCTGTGAGTCAAAGGAAATGGATGTACTGGATGCATGTATGTTCCCAAGTTAGTGATTGCCTTGTGTAATGTTTTTATACTGTGGTATTGCAATGATAACTGCAGTAATTACCTTTAAATGGAAAATAAGTAGAAAGTGCTTAGTCTATTTTCATGTTCTTTTATGTTTAAAAACCGTGTGGTGAATTAGTAGAAGTTGGTACGTGATATTTGACAGATTGGTTAATATATTTGAGAACTGGAGAACTGCAATAAGATCCTTCAGCAGAACTGGATAATATTCTTAATAACTAAATATGTCCATTATAATAGGGAATGGGTGTTCATAATAGACTCACCTTCATTTCATTGTGTATGAGACTGAAAGAATTGGATATTCAGAAGGTAAGTATATTTGAATGAATGAGGAGAGGAAAGCCTGGATCCTATTAAGTTTTGACTATCTCTAAGCTGGTGAGGGGTTTATACTTGAACACCTTTATTCTTAGTCCAAAATGACTGATTATTTAATAATATGGATGGTAATGACCCACACTCTCTTCTGTTACAGGCACCTGTTGAATAGGCAGGCCAAGAATGAGGCACACTATATCTGCAAACTTCCTGATTTCAGAATGGTTAGGCACACCCAAGTTAGCATTAATCTACCTAGCCTGAATTAAAAAGGATTGCAAGGATTTAACAGCATGGACTTTAGTATAGCCTATTTAAGGCTGACTAGAAGTCTGGGCGCTTAATCACTGCAATCCTGTGCCCTGGAAACTGAGGGTTTTGTAAAACTGAGTTCTGTAGCTCATATAAATGTAGAGAGCTGTTGGTAGATTGAATACATATAGTACTATGTGAATTTTTCCTAGCGCTCCCTTTAAGGTGGTAGTAGTATAACTTAGAACTAATAACTGTGTACTTAGTACCTTGTATGATTACAAATGTATACTAATTAATAAACAAGATTTTTTTTGCTTATTAAGCAGAAAAGCAGCTGATTCTGCTATATTAGCAATTGATTCCTAATTTTATGGGACTGGTTGGTGAAGAATGAGCAATTGTGGTGTTTTGATTTTTATGCATTGTTCAGCTTGCACATTGCTAAAGTACATTGTTCTGTGCTTCTTCAACTTGAATAGCAATACAGTTTTGCAGTTCAATATTTTCATTGTTTCAGGTGAGTAATAAGAATCAGCTATTAAATAAATCTGACATTAAATAGACATGGAATGTATGAAGCATAAGAAACCCCCCAGTAAGTTCCTGTACTGAATAAAACATCAAAACCCAACAAACAAAAAAACAAACTAAAACAAACATGAAAAATAAAGTCCCTCTCTTCCCCAAAAACACCAAATCCCCCCAACCAAAGAAGCAACAAAAACAAACGAGCAAACCCCTGACAGAAGACACAATAGAGCAGCAAAATGTGAACTATTAGTGTTATTTCCTTGCTTTTTTACCTATAGGGAGTAAAATACTTTATGCACCTGTAAAATGCTTTGAGAACACCTGGAACTGCTACAACTACACCTGCACTGACCATGAGATTTCCTAAATTCATGATTCAGAGCAGATGCATAAACTTGAAATGCAGCATTTCTATAGGAAGCTTCAAAGACAATGTTTCTGGCAATTCAGAGATTACAATTCTTAAATGATTCCACCTAATTAAAACCAAAAGGTGTCCATTCACTGGTAGTCCTTGTATAACTCTCCTTGGTCTAATTCCTTCCTTCTCTTGTCTCTCCCTCCTTACGTGCATTTTAATGTATTTCCTACAGTTTTTCAGTACCCTTCTTGAGTTGTAAAACCAAGTTTCTCTGTGCCAGACAAAGTAAAATAACTGATTTGCTCTCTTAATTGCTATTCTAACTTGTTTAAATATTAGTGCTTTAAGATTAGCCACAGCTACGTGTTCCTAGTTTTCTTTTGGGTACACAGATTCAAGGAAGCTGACTGGTAAATTGGAGTTATGCTCAGAGCTGTCACCTGTGAAGATCAGAATTCACACTTTCCACTTGAGATCAGAGAAGATTGGCTTGCTTTTCAGCCTAATTGTATTCACTACTTATGCATAATGCAAACCCACAATGTAACTCTGCTCCATTTGATGAAAGATAAAGATCAGTGCCTACTAGACAGCATGATGCTAGCTTTACAGATCCCATCAGCATCAGGTATTAGTCATGGTTTTTTATGTATAAAACATAGCATGCATGTCTGTACACATCATAATGGGAATGTATAGTTTTAGCATAGAATACCATGTTGGAAGGGACCTCTGGAATTATCTGGGCCAATATTTCTTGGCAAAAGCACAATTCTATAGACACGATGAGCTCTCTCTCCTTACAGATCTTAGAAGTGTCTAGTGTTGGGAAATCCATTACTTTTCTATGGAGATTATTCCAGTGGCTGATGGTTTTCAGTGTGAAAAATTTCCCTCGTGTCCAGTTGGAATCTCCCAAGGAGTAACTTGTGCCCATTACCTTTTGTCTTTTCCATGTGACTCCATAGAAGAAGGGAGTCTCAGTTGTCTTTGTAGCTCTAATAGTAATGCAATTAATAAGTTGTGCTTCCTAATAATCTTACTGTGTGTAGATTTTACAGCATGTTGATGATCTCTTTAGTGTTATGCCCTGTATATGTAGATGAATTTGTCATCAGTCACTAGTTCATTCCATCAATTCCTTATGCAAAGACTTGTACTAATATACAGCTCTTCAGTACCTCAAAGGTATGATATTTATTACACTGGCCTTTAATACCACTAATACATCATTTCACTGAGTCTTTTACAGCTTACAGAATTTTTTTAAAGGAAGCTTTCAGTTTTCTAATTCATCAGAGTAGTTGAAAAATCAGCTTTGGCTTTATGCATGACATACTTACAGAAGCTTTGTGTTTGAGCTGCAGTCTCTCCAATGCCTGCTCATCTTCAACAGAAAATGAAAGGAGAAGCAAGGTTTGTCATTAAATCTCATCAAGTTACATTTTTACATGTATATATGTATATTAGAAAACACTCAAGAGGAGAATTTTCTCTAAACTGGCAAGTCCAGGGTGGGAAAGCCTTTTAAAGTTGAGGAATTGCTTGGATAGCATGAAATTGGGATGTGGCATGGTGGATTTTTTGGGTTTATTGCTGTTGGCATTTCACGTGCGTGTGTGTGTGTGTGTAAACCTTCCGAGATCATGTGGAATGGTCCTCTCCTTTAGCCACATCAGTGTCCCAGAATCTGAGTGGCTCAGTGTTGGATGTGTCAGGTGGTCAAGGGCGCCTAGAGCATGCTGGCTTGGCCAGCCTTTAGTTCCTTCATTCCATCTGCACACAAAAGAAAGGCAGGAACGCCGCTTCTTCCTCTGGTTGTTGGACCAAGCTGTTTACTGTGTCCTGCACACTTGCAAGTGTTTGGATGCTTCCGGCTGTGTAGCTGTGACTCAATAAATGTCGGAGAAGACAACATTTTTCTTTTTTTTCCTTTTGTTTTGCTATTTTTTTTTTTAACTATCCTTGTCATTATTGGCGTACCGTTGCTCTTAAAGACCTTGATTCTTTGTGTGGTAGTGTTACCTTAGGGAAGCAGCCACAGTTGTTCTTGCTTCCTCTTGTTGCTGTATTCTTGGTAATGTGTTTTGTAAAGCCTGTAGACCAGAGGTGCAATAAGCTTGTGTCTATGTGTGGTAGTATAAGCATAATCTTTCAGATTATGAGGAAGCACTGAACAATCATTGTTAAATATTATCTTCCTCTGTGTTATTTCTTGTTCTATTTTCTTACTCTGCTCTTTTTTCCTTTATTTTCTGTTATGCTTTTCAGTGTTTGTTTTCTTCAGCATATCTTGCTCTTTTTATTCCTCTTTTTCTGCCTTCTGTTACATAGGTTAGAGGTCTTTGCAGAAGTCTATTGAGGAGAAAGGTTGGAGTTGAGAACCAGAGCACTGTTCCCTCTTCTGAGGAGGGAGAACTGCTTTAGCCTCTCTTTTCTGAAATAAGTTGCTCTTGCAAGGTGGTTATGTGGAAGAAAGATGAACGAACTGCAAGATTGAACTGCTAAAGCCTGAAGACTTTTCTGTCTGGGATTAATTTTGAATCAGAAGCTTACAGCATTTTTTTTAAACATTCACATGCTTAGCTTTGAGGGAGTATAAGGGGACAGACGTGTACCTTGGAGATCTTTGCTCCCTGTATGTCTGTTCTTGACTATAAAAGGGAAGTAGAGGTACATTTGGTTAGACTGAAAACTTGAGAGAGAGAAGAGCAGGTAAATGCAGTGGCTATTTAATATTTTTGCTGTGGAATTCAGTTGTGAGCCAAGTGCTCTTTCTTGGATTACTCTGCAAAGCAGTTTTAGTTTTTTCATTAGTAAAGGTTAATCTGGGGCTTTTAGCTTTGCTTTTATTAAAATGGCTTGGATATAGAAGGTAATGTTGTGGCTCGCAACCATCTTCAGAGACACTACAAGGGTATTCTGAAGAGCTGGTTAGGTATTTGGACAAGTTGGATACATTTTCTCATACACTGAAATTTAGCTTGTCCAGAAGTGCAGTGTTACAGTTAGCTTACTCTGTTTGGTCAGATCAGAAGTTCCCTCTCCACAGATGTGTTGCATCTGGCAGAGCACAGCAGCAGGTGTAAATGGAGGGAGATGGGATGGATTTGTAGCTGTAGACTTAGTGTCTTTTACCTCAGGACTTCCTAAATCAGAAAATCCAGTACCTTTTGCTCTTTGTTGCGTTTCTCTTACACTTTCTAATTCTGCAAGAGCTTTTTTTAATTGGGAAGAGCAGAATTGCATGTGGTACTGATGGCAGAAATCTTACATAGTGATATGATAGAGAACCTGTGTTTTTTTCAGAATAATTTCAAATGCTGTCAGTGCGTGGGTGTTGCTTTTGTGTTGTTGGAGTTTTTTGTGAGTGTTGGCGTGTAGTTTGATGGCTACAAATGCCATCATAGTCTTCAATATAAAGAATTCTACAAGGAATTGAGAAATGCCAGGTAGCATTTTAATGGGTTTGCTTTTCATATTTGATTATCTGTTTGGTAAGGTCACGTAACAGTGGGTGCTTCAGAGCTGTAAGACATTGCAGCGTGTAAGATATTCTGGAGTTAGGGCTCCTGTTTTCTTGGTTAGGGCTTAAACTTTCCTAAGCTTACTCTGGATCAATAATACCTCTACTGATATGTCCAGAGGCATGCCTACTGCATTTTCATTACCTACTTCAACTGTTACTGTATGTTCCCCAACTAATGTGGTTCTTCATTTTTTTTTAGGATAGTTGTGCAGTTACATACCTTGAGTCCAGAGGGTCCCCCACAGAATAAACTAAATGGTCCCGGTGCTCTGAGGACACTTCTGGAATTGTTCATTTACACAGCAAAGAGGATTGTGGCTGACCTTCTTCTCATGTTTTTATATAATCAGGATTTAAGCTGTTTTCTAATTTTGCCTATTAAATGGAAACAGAGATTTAGCCTTTCCCTTGAATGAGTAGTTTCCAAAGCAAATCAATGTAGAAAAGCTTTAGAGACCCTTTTGAGAGCTTTACTGTGCATGTGGGAAATTGCTAGAGTGTATTAATATGTACTTTGAAATTTTGGTATGGAAGGGATCAACAGAAATGACCATTAGACAAAATGTGAAGCTGCTTGCTTTTTTGTGACCAAAGGACTACCATTACTGCTTTTGTTTTTTCCTGAGAGGTGTTTGTTTTTTGTTTTTTTGTTTTTTTTTGTCTAGAATTCCATTATGGCAGAAATAGAGGTTTTCCTGTCCTTTGCTAAGATGTCAAGAGCTGACATTTTTCTCTTCCCTTTTTCAAATAAAACTAATCATTGAGGCTGAGGTTTGGGTTTTGTGTTCCAGCTGTGAGCCTTGTAGAGACTGCTGCATGTTCTGTCATCTCAACTGAAAATACAATTTACCTATAAAACAATTTTATTCTGTTAATTCCTGTGCAGGGGTTATGCTGTTGTTATAAATTGACTGGTGAGATGTTGAAACAGTACATCTTGCTTTTGGATTGTTGGTGCAGCTCAGGATCACCCTGATGATTGGTTGATATCAATTCAAAAATATCCTTCTTTAATGCTTTTATGACTAGACAAATCAGCTGAAATGAAAACAGTTTTCATATTTTTCTTATTTAATCTGTATTTGATTGCTTTTTTACAGTTAACCTTGTGGCATACAGTACTAGTTTAGTGTAGCACAAATGAACCAGGCCTGCCATTTTCATTTAGTGTTTGAAAAATAGTGTTTGTACAGTAACTACTTCTGACAAGGAATTACAGAACTATATTGAAATGCTTTTAGTAGTGAGTAGTACAAAAAATCAGAAACAGCTATGTCAAAATGTATTTGTACTTTGTGGTAGGGGAGCATACCTGAGTGCATAGGGTTTCTTTTGGATTTCATAGGACCAAAATTTAAAATGTATTAAAGCATATAGGGCACAGAGATACTACTTTTTATCTTGTGTAGAATAGTGTATTTCGTATTATACTGGACAGTGGTCATTTGGAGATATCTTTTGCCTGGTTTGAGCAGCTGAAAAGCTCCTTTATATCTCTAATGTCTAATGTATTTTTTAGTCATCAACTATATTTAGTAATTATTTTCTTAAGTCCCTTTTATTTAGTCTGGTTTTGCAGTATGTGTTCTAATTAGTGATTTCTCTTGCTAAGAGTAAACAGGGTAATGACAGACCTGGCAAGAACATGAGTAACCTCAGAATCATTCGCCTTTATTGTAACAGTACAATCAATATAAAATGTAACATACAGACCAATATTTTGTGCTTTTCAGATAGACCAGATGAAGCTTTCTTGTGTTTGGATAGGTACACACGTACAAATCCAGTTATGAACTAACTTTTTTTGTCATAAAGGGTCTAATGTAAAGTTATCTTTATTTTAACAAAATGCTATCAAAAAGAAGCTTGACTATCCCCTACCCCCATCCCCAAAACAAAAAGCAAATTAAGTTCCAGGGAGTTTCATTTGTGACCATCAGAGGCTACTGGCTAATGTTTTCAAGACTGAAAACCCTCACTGTGAGGTAAGATTTATTTTCTGGACTTTAGATGTTTGGACAGCTGTTTATTCTCTAATACAATGTTATTTTGTTTTTTATGTGTTTTGTGGTTGAGAGAGGATTCTTAAAGATATAACCAATATGTAGAAAATCTTGTCTGAAAATGGAAGTGCTAGACTAAGAGCCATGAGCTTAAAGTTTGCTGATTGGCCACAAATTAATAATACTACTGTCTCTTTTAATCACTGGGCTGTCTGCATAAAGTACTTCTTTGCCTTCTGGAGGTATAGGGGCTTCACAGATTTCTTTATCATACCTGGTAGTTGGTGGTTGTGAAGACTTGTTGGTCAGTAAGATCAGTGTTGCTATAAGTAAGAGCTCATCACTGTTTGTTCTGTCTCATATGTTCCCAAACAATAACAACATGTAGGACCCAAATAGTTCTGGGAATCATTTCCTGATGGAAAATACAATGTTAAAAGAGAGGTCAGCCTTATGTAAGGCAGTGATAAAATCATTGCTATTCCCTATTTTCAGTAGCACTTACTTCCCTTTTGTTGTAATGGTGCTGCCCTGTTCGGGTGGATACGATAACCTGTGGGGCTGACTTGTTTTACTTTTATTGTGTTGTTTTATGTTTTTCTCTAATTTGTTTGCTGGATTGTATGTTATTATTCCTAAATGCAAATGTAAGGTTTGCTTTTAAAGCTTTACAAAATCTGCCATAAATCCAGATAGGTAATTGAAATGTTTTGAGTTCTGTTTCTGAAAATGGGAGCTAGTGCATCTGAAAACACTGCATTCTGCCTGTAGTATCAGAGAAATTGCAGTACATAGGCCAGTGGTTACCTCCTTCCTCTTGCAGTACTGCAAGTACTCTTTCTGTAAGTGGAGGAGTTTTGCATTCCTTATCATGCATGACTGTTGGACCCAGGCCTCACAGTCTGGTTTCACAGACGATTTGGAATAGCCCTGGAGATGTAATCAAAGTCTTGTTCGGTCCTTCAGCAAATATTTTCACATGATATGTAAGGAGTCTTAGGTTTTCAGACAGCTCTTTTAGATCTCTGGCTTTTAGGTCTCTGAACTAGTAAATATGCATACATATTTTAAAGGAAAAAGGGAATGCTGCCTGTTTGTGGCTTTCTGGCTGCTGTGAATGTGTTTCAATACATGGATTCATAGAAACTAATATGTATATGTGAATAATGTACTATTCTTAAATTTCTTGCAGAAAAGAATGTTACTGTAGGCATTGGTGTGGTGGTCATCTAAAATCTAAACGAGAGTTCTGAAAGTCTGAATTGCTGAAAAGGCTGAAACATGGTGTCATGTTTTAGTATGTGCTGTTGACAGTCCAGCTCTAATAATTGTTCAGAGTCTGTCTGACCTAAATATGTACTGGATTTTGGTCAAGTATGAGTTAGAATTTTACTGTTGTTCACAGGACAGCTGCAAAATAAAATCAGTTTTTTTGTACATGTGTGACAGAGCCAAAACAAGTGTGTGCCTACATAACTGTTGGTAAAGTCTAAATTGTTTTACATTAATGGTGTAAACACAGCATAGGATACCAGCTGGAATCAGAATGCAACTGCTGTCTAGAAGGAAAAAATCCTCACATTGCAACTTGTTTTAAAATTTTAACTGCATTAAAAATGAATTGCCAAGTGTGAATTGCCAAGTAGAATTAGTACAAATATCAGTAGTACTGTCGAGTATGAAATTAATTCTATTTTTAAAATTCCATGTTAATTTTACAAGAAGACCAAGAAAAGAGGAAACTGAAACTGGAAGGAATTTTCTATTTGTGGAGGGAAGGTGAAGGGGAGGAGAAATCTTTTCATATGCACTATCACCTAAAATAAGTAATGAAAATTAGTTAATACATAAAGACTGCTTTTTTTTTTTTTTTTTTTTTTTTTTTTTTTTTTTTTTAGATAAAACACCCCTTGGCAAGTCAAATAACTATATTAAGAAGATGGGAGATTTTTTTCTTTCAGTTGTTATCAATCTCTTTTTAGTAATGTTAGAACTAGATTTTTAGGATATGTTTCTTAGAATACACAGCAGTGATGTATGTGGTATTTCAGTGTTAGGACAATGGTGTTGACTAGACTTGAAACAGCTTAACCTCATGTGCTCAGTAGTCTTATTACCTTCTCAAATTGTATTTCGCTTTCAAGATGAATATCAGGCTTATGACTCTTATGTCTGTGATCCTGTACTGCTTCTCTTTTCTGCTTTATTACTCTTAATATGGCTGCTTCTGCATGTGTGTAGGTTTTTAATTTAATGATTGTTTTCAGAGTTAACGGTATTTTGTTTTGCTCTCACTTGCATGGGTGTTAGGAAGTGTGTTTTAGAATGCCTCATTTCTTAAGCTCACTTAGAATCAGGATCATCTCCTTCATATTCCTTGCAACTTCTGCTGCCTTTCCCCCTCTCCACCACCTCCCTAGTTTGTGTCATTTGCAGATTCTTCATGGGGGCCTGTGTTTGGTCACCAAAATTAAGAAACTAAACAAAACATGCTGCAGGACCAACCCAAAATTGTTTTCTGACAGTGAATTTTCCAGTAGTTACCCTTATTTACTCTAATTATTTTGGATTTATAGTCTCCAGGTTATGTTGACAGCAGTTGAACAATAAGCTGTACCTGCTGCTTCAATAAGATGTTTACCCAAGAGAGAACATTATATTGTTTTGAGGCTTCCTGACTATCAATTATCTATCTCCCCTAACT
>WEIU01016778.1:25385-201713 GCA_013389925.1 Aegithalos caudatus | reverse complement strand
TAACTTTTATCCCCTTTCTTTTCCCCCCCCCCCAGCAATATATCCAAATCTTTCTAAGCATCGGAATTACACTGTTTGTCTTGCTACTGAAGTAGTACTTTCTCATTTCCCTACTATTGTTAGGAGACATATACCCTGTTTCATACTGCTCAGGCATCACTGTCTTTTACTGGTCCTCAAAGCAAATCAGTAATACCGTAGAAATAATTTAGACTAGTTCTTTTATATATCCTAGTGTATATTTTTGTACAAAGCTGGCTTAAACTATGCATTAATTGTTCTAATTCAAACATCAGTTTAGGTTTTTTTAAGGAGAATTTATTTCTAGTGTTACTTTGCTAACTTTCTGGCCTCTTTCTTGTGGAGCCCTAGATTATTGGGGTCCCTCATTTTCTAGACCAGATTCTAAGTTGGCTGGCAATGGTATGTAGCACCACAATTTTAGTTACCTCTGCAGGCTTTGACAGCCTGGGTAAGATCCAGAATCAATGTGTGGGCTGTCCAAGCCAGCATGCTATTGAAAAGCTGCCATTAAGTAACTCATTCTTAATGAACTGGAGAGCAGTGTTGGTATTTCTCAGAATTAAAGAGATAATCCTTGTCCTTTGTTGTTGGTTTTTTTGGGTATGATTTGTAGCCCACCACCCCTAGAGACACCTTGCAGAGCACTGCTGGCCTGGTATTTCACTCAGGAAGACTTGAGGGAATAACTAATTCTCTGTTGGTATTGCTAACCACCTACTTGTGTGTATGGTGTTTTTCTGCAGTTCCTATCTGGGCAAGGCTAGGAGAGACTTAAAGGTCTTCTTGCCTTAGTCAGAACAGTATAAAAGAGCACAGAGGAGGTTCTTGGCTTGCAAAGATATAAAGTGCTGTACACACGAATGGCTCTTATGACTATTTTTGTTGTACTATATCTGTCATTTGAGCAGACTTGCTGTAGCTTCAGGACCAAAGAGTGTTGCTAGGTATCTTATAAATGTACCCTGTGATACAGACCTTGGGACTGCCTTGCTGATAGGTCTCCCCCTGTTCCTGGCTGGAACCACTTAGTGAAGGATTGTGCTTGAACATGTGTGTTCAAATGACCACAGCACAGCTACATGTGCTGAGAGCTGAAGCTGTGGAGACCAGAGGTGATGCAGAGAAATCTCTACTGACACTTCTTCTAAATGGCTGCTGTTTGACAAATTTCTTAGTGAATTACTGAACCAGCACTGAACATCCTTTGCTGGTGCTGCCAATTACACAGCTCTAACACAATACTCAAAACCACAGCTCCAAAGTAAGGTACTGTGTACCTTTTTTTATTTAGTTCTGTAAAATAGACTATACTGGTAAATTCAAGACATTAAAGGGGAATGGAAGACAGATGCAAATTCAATCTGGTTTAGTGGTTTTTTTTTCCATGCAGGTTTTGTGATAAGTTCTGCTTGACACATGGGCTTCTGTTTAATCTATCATGTCTGGGAAGGCATTTTAAGAGCAAAACAAGTAGAAAATAATTCCAAATGGCTGGAGGACTGACAATGTAGTTCTGCATCAAAGTTCTACATTAGTTTACCTGTTTTAATTGGAAAGGAAGTTTAAGGATAGTTGCTAAAAATAATAATTGCTAGACCTGAATCAACAGAATTCTGTTTCCAATCTTAGGAAAAAGTTACACTTTTCAGTGAAGGTTGTTTTTCCTTTTCTATTTGTTTTTTTTTTTTCTGCAGTGTTAATGGAATTAGTCTCACTTATTAATAGCTCTTCAAAAAATGAAGTGTGCTACTGAAATTGTAGTTGTTCTGTTTCTTTGAAAGTCCCAAGCATATTTAAAATTAAAACCCAAAAGTCGCTGGAGGGATAGGGTAGGCAGCTTACACGATAGAAGGTACAAATGGGAAAAAAAAAGTCTTGAGCTTGGCCTACATGTTAATTCACTGAATTCTTTTAAACTGATGTCCTTTTGGAAGGGTTGGTCCAGGCTTTTGCCATCTGCTGATTTGATGGTTGTTTCAGGGTGTTTCACCCAGGAATAGTGGGAGAGGATGGGTGCATGAAGTGTGAATTGCAGTGCACAGCACATGCGCTTGTACTGCCTTGTTAAAGACAGAAAGGCATCTCTTAGATGTTTTTCTTAGTTCAGATAATCTAATATTTCATGGTGGCTTGTGCTACAGTACAAGTTTTGATGCATTTGGAAAAGCTGTCCTACAATTAACTTTTGAAGCTGTTGTGTTGGGATTTGGTTGAGATGTTTTACTACCTAAAATTTATCCTTTTCTAAGTGACACTGCCTCATGAATGGAGGTAGCAAATTCTGGATTGGCTGCCTTTAGCCACATTCCCTGTTGAGCCAAAGGCAGAGTTGCTTATCAGTCAGTCTTTAGTTTTCTGAGGTTTGTAACTTACTATTGTAAGTCAAGTCTGTGCAGGCTGATGGTTTGCCTTAACTGCCATTCTGGAAATGTTCATCTCAATATCTTGACTCATCAGTCAGCTTTGGGATTTGCAGTGCAGCAAAAGTACTCAGTATTTTATTTAGCTTACTCTGCAGTTTAGATGAATAGCTCTAGCAGTCCCATCACCTGGAAATTAGAGAGGGGCTGTTGTACTGTGAAGGAGCTGTCCCAATTTAAGCTTTTGTTGTCAAAGCGTTTTAGCTTGGACAGATTTTACACACCCATTTCAGGTATACTGTTCTGGTAGCTAAGTTTGGCGAAGTCCCTTTGTTTTGCCTCACTCCCAGTGTATAACCCTGGCAAAACCTGGCAGGGTGTGCCGAGGCACCTGAGCTTTGCCCGGTGCCCGGCCTCGTGTTCCCGCCCTGCTTCCCTCAGCAGCGGGAGCCTCCTGGCGCTGCGGTTCTGGGAGCGGGAGTGCAGGGACAATCTGTTCAGCACTGACAGTGCTGGCACCCAGCGCACAGCGGGGGGAGGAAGCAGCTGGGATGCAAATACCAGCGGGCTGGAGAGCGGAAAGGAAGGAGATGCTAGGCTGGAACACAGAGGGCAAGCTCTCAGAGGAGAGGAACAAAGACTGTAAAAGCCAGAGACTGTTTAAGAGAAAAAAGGGGGTTTTCCAGGGAGCAGGAGAAGGAAAGGTGAGAGGAGTTGATTTAGAAGCAGCAATGAATAACAAAAGGAGGTCGTGAGGATAGGAAGAATGCAAGTAATTACTTGTTTGTGTTAAAAAAGTTCTGGATGGTCTCGACCATTCTTCTAGAGAAGTTCTTCAGTTTGATACTGCTGAGATTTTGTGGCAGGTACTCTCAATGGAATATTCTTTTTTTCAGGAATATAATTCTCCAACTCGTTGGCTCTTTAGGTCATGAATTAGTTAACTCTGAACGGGAGTATTTTATCTGTATTTTTTGTTTAATTTTGTTTCTGTTTTACTCACTGCTGCTTCTTTGAAGAGAGATTACCTGTGTCCTTCTTCAAATGCCTGTGGTATTGTCAAGAGGAATAATTTTTCTGTAATTGGAGGTCTTTTCTGTGAACATTAAACATGAATTAGTGGAATGCATTAATAGTAATGTGGGTGTGAAGAGAAGTCTGAAGTGTTTAAAAACTGGATGCTTTTTGTATGTAGCGTAGTTTTCATGATTCGTAATTGAGAATAAGGATCAATGCTCTGGAGAAGTTACTTTTTTTTGCTTTGGTCATTTGAAATGAATAGTATACTTCTATTATAAGCTTAGACAGTGATGATAAAAGCAGTACTTGTCTCTGTCAGCATTTGTGAAAAACAAGTCTCTGGAGATTTCTGAATATTTTATTTAATGATGAGAATAGTAAATCTGTCCTGTGTAGTGTCTGGATGAGCTGTCTTGTTCTCAAACATTATTAATTGATTTTTATACTTTACAGCTGTGTTTTGGGAATAAGTACTGGAATGAAAGCCAAAAGCTCCACTCTGGATTTTAAGAACTATACTGGAAAAGTGTTAAGGGATTGATTTGGTTTTCTGGTTTAGAAATTTTGAGGAGGAAGAAAAAGGAGGGACTTCAACTGTCTATTAGCTTGGTTTGCCAACAGTCTCAAACTAGTTCAGGGATATGGTTATCCATTTGCATGCAAATATCTTGGTTTATGAAGATGGCATCCAGTGAGGCTTTTATTTTCACTTAAATCCATTATTAACATGAAATTGTGGAAGAAGGGATTTACTGGGATTGCCGAACTGTAGATTTGTTTCTTCAGATATCAATACTGTGAAGGCACTTGTCAGCTTTTCTAGAAATACGGAGTTTTACATTCTGGATGCATTCTATACATTAACCAATTCCTTAAACTTTGTGTTTTGTCTTTATTCTGAAACTCATTGTTTGATGTCAGATGGTACAGTATGGATAAAGAACTATGTATGTTTGTAACAAGGCTTGCTTCAGCTTGAGTAAGAGATTGTGAGAGTTTTCTCCCCAGTTTAGAAGCACATTTTCATGGAAATAAACAACTTCACAAATAGCTATGCAACAGGATTTTGTGGGGTAAGTTGACCCTTATATGTATTTTGCTCTCACAAGGGGACATTCTTTTGTTGGTTTTAAAGCAGGTTAATTTCAGTTTAGTTGAGCCATGCATTTTCTGTATGCTTGTGTTTTATTTGCTTTTTCTCCTCCTGCTTGGAAGGCATACACACATTCTTACAATCTTTAGGATATAGTTAAGTTTGTTCTACTGGTTTGGAAACGGAGTGTGCCTGTAATGCGAGGAGATGACTGTAGGCCAGAAATAGAGAAGATGGGAATGGAGATGGGAGGGTTCAGTCTCCCTGTTCCTGGCAATGGCCAGCTGCCAACTGGGCTGAAGCTGTAATGTTAAACTGCAGCTCTGGGCTCAGAGTGGGCCCCCAGCACAAGTTCTGTGGCCTCAGAGATGTCGATGTCTGTTTTGTCCCTCACACAGATTGGATGGATCAATGGGGAGGCCTTTAGATGGCTTGGGAGTAGAGATACACACAGTCCTGTTTTGCAGTGCAGAAACATACAGAAGTCTAGGGGAAGTCAGCTGTTTATTCTCCTGCTGTAAAATAAGGCTGAGAAATCCTGCAGTGCAACACATTTTAGGGGACTATTCAGTTGAAGTATTGAGTTCCCTGGACCTGAGGCTATTAAAAGTGAGAGCTGTGTCTAGTAACATAGTTATTTCCTTTTGCATGCATGTGTTGTGATGTACGTTGCTATATGCTCAGGAGGAGTCTTCCTGCTAGGATCCCTCTGTGGTCTCCTGAAAATAATAATGTTCATCTGAAAAAAACAGCAGTTCCTTTGTGAGGGGATGGGCCTGTTGAGGACATGCAGCACCGGAGAAGGTTTTTTTTTCCTTTTTGCCTTTTCAGGTTATAGCTTTCTTCTTTCTGAAAGCCAGGAAAGCCACTCTGAGACAAGGGGAGCAGGAGACAAGAAGGGCCAAAGTTTGGTTGGAGGGAGTTGAGTTAGACACAAGCAGGGCTGCTTCAGCTGGCATTACAGGGATTGGGGAGGGCAGAAGGCTGTTGGCCTGTTAAATTGGGAGGGATTATGGGGCTGGGGGTCACAAGTCAGTAACAGCCCTACATCCACTGTGCTGTGACAAGGGAGACAGGTCTGAATGTGAAGCTGTTGGGAACTGCAGTGGCAATGGATTGATTGTTGCGTGTATTGAAACGTCTGTGATTGTGTACTGCTCTTGTTCCTGCCTTTCAGTAACGACTTCCACCCAGTTGTGTTTTTGTACTTGTGCTGATCTTTGGATAGAATTGTGTGAATGAGTTTGTCTTTTAAAGAATAATGGATGTTCTTTCTACTAAGTTTCATGTAGAAAAAGAGTGAAGAAATGTTTGTCTTGTACTAAAAACATTGCCTAGTCTGCTAATAGGAAAGATTTTCATCTACTATAATGTAACTGTATAAAAAAAGAAACTGAAGTGTTTGTGGGGCACCTGTAGTTAAAAACTGCACCTAGGTGGCCTCTCTAAAAATCAGAATCATTTGCAGATTACTCAGAACAGGAAGAAAAAAAAAAAGGATTATCTGTACTAACAATCCTTTGAGAGGGAACTGTGGTTATGAAAGCAGGTATAAGAAATTCATACTCATATCTGTGGTACCATAAAAAGGCTAGTTCTAACCCTTATTGCTTTCTATATAATTCAAATTTTTAAATTCTCAACAGGTTTTTATTGGTATATAGAATGAATGAAAAATTGCATAAACTTTCAATGGTGAAACCTACAAAAAATAGAAGTGCCCAACACAAATCCTTTGACCTTTTGTCCCATCTGAAGGAAAACAACCCACCCGTGCCATGAGGGACAAAAAAGTTCTAGCCTTAATTATTGGCTTAATTGCTCATATTTTTATAGACTTCTCAGTATTTCAAGTGATCTGGTTTTCAGACGTACAGCTGTAGGGAATAATTTATGTGAAGGATTTTAACTAGGAAATGAATTTACAAAAGATGTTTTAAAGTGCATTCAACAAAACCTAAGGGCTTCTTTTTTCTTCCACCTCCTCTATGTAAACATCTGTACTTGTACCAAAGCTATTTTGTTTTCCCAGTTCTAGTTCTTACCATCAGTTTAATCCAGTTACAGTTGGTTTAAAAAAAAAAGGTGTAGGAATTTGAAGGTATTTTTGTAACAAATAATATATAAATATCCATCTGAAACAACAGCCAGTAAAAATTGCTACTACAAGGTTTATTTTGATAAGATTTTTTCCCAATCAGCCTCCTATAAAGTTTTGACACTTTTCAGTTTTGGAGTGGATCTGCTTTGCCTGTCATTAAACTTTCAATACTTACAGACGTGTTTAACGTTTACAAAGGTTGAAAGTGGTAGGTTTGTATCAGACATTCAAAGCAGGGTTCTGTAAGAACATTTGCATCTCATGTGCCACCTAGATGCTTAGAAGCAGCATTTTCAAGTGTTTCAGAAAATGAAAGCAACTTCATCATTATATTATGATAGTCAGGTTTGCAGTGATTCTAAGTAGGTATAACCAAATATTCCTATTCTATGGATATTTTCATATATTATCACTGTAAAATAGTTCCTTCTGTTATTCATGAAGGACTGCTGGCTGTCAATGTCTTTCAGGTGCCTGTCAACATATCACCGTAGCTCTTTTCATGTGTGCACATTAAAAATTACCATATCCATAGGGAAAATATTTTAATTGGAGAACTTCTTTTAAATTTTTTATGAGTAAAAATGTAGCCATAAAAGGCTTTGTCCTTTAAAACTGGAAATGCAATAAGATGTAAGCTAAATCAGAGATCTAGACTTAATTCACCTGAGCAATATTTATATTTAACTGTGATATAAAACATACATAAAATTACCCTTTGTGACTAGTGCAAATTTGAAACACAAGGAGAGTTTTCAAATGCAAGTTGACACAACTTGTGTTGGCATAACAATGTATTTTAGCTGAGAATGCATTTGGTCTGTGGAAGAGGAGAACCTCTGAAAGCCCTAAAAAACAAACCAACAGAAGGGACAGGACACAATCCCATTAACATACAGTGATCTGGAAGATACATAAATGAGGGTGATGTTGTTTTTTATTAGTTTGTTATTCCTGCATGGATTTTGTTTTAATTTTATTTTTAAGACTCTTAAACATTTCCTGAAAGAACATGCTGCATACTTCTTGTTTTTCTCCCTTTTGCAGATGTTTATTTTCCTTGATTACGTCTAGAGGACTTCCTTGTGTCTAGGTAACTTAAGAACTGTGGAAGCTTTGTGGGGGAAGAATTTAGTCTGCTATCAGAAAGGTACTTGGGTTCAAAGGAGAGTCTGTGATGGTTGTAGAGCTCTTTATTTTCTTATATCTGCACTGAACTCTTGAAATCTGAAGTCACAGCATTTACTTTTTCACAATAGTTCCCTTTTTATGAATTTCAGTAAAATTTTCTGGGTTGGATGCATTAAGTTGTTTACTTTGTTTTAAAGCTCACTTGGAATTCTTTTTGTAATTTCAGAAATGTGGTATTATTAGGCCCATTTTTTCTAATATTATCCAATAATTCAATATTTTAATGCAGGTATATTTAGATTATTTCAGAAATCTGTAGGCAACCAGTTGGTTTTAAACAAGTATTTTCTTCAGTTTGCATAGGTGCAGAGCTGTGTGTCCGTGCTGTGAAATGTCAAATCATAAATCCACTGTTGAAAATAGTTTAGAATGTCTAGTGTCTTTTTCCCTACAATTTAGAAAATGAGAGCAGTTCTGAAGTAAAAATATTCCTGATAAGTAACAAGATAAATTGAAAAGTGTCTTAACCTTATGCAAGAATATTCATGTGGAGGGATGACAGTGGTTTAACTAAGTCCGTACAGCGTGATCTCATATATTCAATTGCTGTCATTTGTATGTATTGAACTTAATTTCCCCCAAGGTACTTTGAGATAGTATTTCGATTTGTTTATTCTACGTCAATTTTTCCATGTTTAAAAGTATCTTTGAATATTTTTCAATTAATGAAATTAATTAATGGATTCAAGCCAAATATTATTTTCCTTTTTTTGTTCCTCCCCCTGCATGTTCGCCCCATCAAAAGGGATGCTTAGCTTCATCCAGTGGAATGGGATTTTTTTCTAGTTGGGGTGTTTTAACTTACATATGCAGTAGGAAAGTTACTCTTCATGTAACTGATTGTGTGAATGGTGTTCTTTTAACTGGCCCCCTGATGAGTTATCACCCTCAACACAGAATTGTAGCTCTCCTGAGTGTGTCAGGTAACCAGATGATGGGAGGCTGACTTAAAGCTAGTCACATCTAATTTTTCCATGAATTGAGAGTACACTTTAGAGGGGCATCATACAAAAGTTAAGCATTTTGCCGCTTACTAGTTGTGTTAAATGTAGGTTTTAAAATATTAGGAGAATAATGCTTGACCGAGTAAAGGACTGTTCTATTGGACTGAAAAATAAAATGGCAGTGGGAGAGGAAAATAACTTTCAGTATTTTATTTTCAGGCTCTATTAATATGCAGTCTAGAAATCATAGATGTATAAATAATTTTCAAAATTGTGGTGAAAATTACTTTTTTTAAAAAAAGGCAAATAAATGCGATTAAGTACTATGAATGTCTTGAGCCCATCTTTCCCTCTGAAGTGCAGAAATTTTTATAAACTAACAAATGCAAAAAGTTTTGAGCAATTTTTCTGTGATGCAGGTTAATGATGTTCATGTTTCCAGAGGGAAGAGGTGATGGGTATGAGAGGAGCCTTCCTTTCTCCATCTTGGAAATCTGCAACATAAGAATGTATTTGAGACTTTAGCTTTTCTTTTAAGGGATTTTCTGGAGGTTTTTTCATTAAATTCTCCACATGCAAGAAATCAGCACCTCTGTCTTGTTAATTTATAGAAAGTTTAAGTTCATGAAAAATACTCAATATACTGTATTTGCTGTAGAGGAGGTGCTTTGCTGGCAAGGACTGGGAGGAATCCCAAAACTCTCATTTTGAGTAGTTGCTGTTTCCAGATTAATCCTACTTTTGAGTTAGCATGAGGAGCATCCTTCTTGTCTTCACAGAGAGTGCCCCAGTAACCAGCTTCCTTGTTCCTTTGGTCTCCAACAGGTGACTCAGTTTAAGAATATGTATTAACTCATTCCCTGTCACCGTTTCTATGTGGAAAGGGAAATTTTCATTCATGTTGGTTCAATAATATTATTTCCTGGCAACATAGTGAGCTTGATCATGCACATTTTCAGAAAGCAGGCTCGTCAGAAGTTCCTGTGACTCATGAACATAGAACTTTTCATCCAGTTAAATTTTTTTCCAACAGAGTATTAAAAAAAAAATACTATACTGGCATATACTACTGGAAGTTCCCTTTTTTTACCACTTAAGCTTGAAAGATTTCTATAGAAGGAGGGATGTTACTCACTTACGGTAGTGTACTTTCTTTCATACGTTACTCCTGCCTTATTGGTCAGTATCAGTCTCACTCACATCCTCTTCTTGTGCAGATTAATTATTTCAAGCTGTCTTCTCCATTTGTTACCAGATTTGAGAAAGTAGCTTTCCACAGTTCACCTGTGTGTTTTTACCCCCACACTTAATACAAATAGGCAAAAATATATAGACAAAAAACCCCCTAACCTCTTTGAAGGCTTTTAATTTCCTTTGTCAACATTGTTTTCTTTGTTTCTTTTACTGGTGTGTACAATGATCTTATCAGAAAGTTATACTGAAAATGAACTGTAACTTTTATGTGAACATGCTGACTTTTTTCACTTCTACAAACTTCACTGTACACAGCTGGAATAGTTGTGCTTCACTAGTTTAACATGAAAAAGGACTCATTTATTATTTTGATAATCTCTGTGTTTCTGGAGTTAAGTCATATTTGCATCTGGTGGAGTCTGTGGAAGCCAGTTTTTCTCAGTACAGAGATGCTGGAAAATGCATTGTATGAAATCTTCAAGAATATTTTTTTCAGTAAGTGTCCTATACCAGATGGCTTTGAGACCTATTTAGCTATCTGTTTTTGTTAATCTTGCTTTGCTGCTTCAGACCTCAAAACTTAATTTCCCCACCTGCTGATAAATATAGGGTCACAGGAATTGCCATATTGGGTCAGACCATCTGTTCTTTAATTAGGAATAGTAGCAGATGCTTGGGATAATGATGCANAAATCAGTGCTAGGCAGTTATGACAGTAATATACTCTGGGGTGCATCTCTGTGATCCTGTTAGTTTGACTTGTGTCAAAAGACTCAAAGGCTTTGCTATCTATTCTAGCTCTTTGTTATTTGAATATTTTTTGTTACAATGTAATTTTGTCTTCTGTTCTTCCCTTTAATGCTGCTAAGCTTTTGGCTTGCAGTCCCATATCCCTTAGCAGTGTGTTCCCTGGATGGAGGTATGAAGAGGCAGCCTTTTTGTTGATGGTAAACTTGTCAGCTTTCATTTGGCCTAACATAATCTCTTGTCTTTATGGTATTCTGGGGAGGAAATTCTTCTCTGACTTTTGTGTGCTGTTTTCCATCTTGACAGGGCAGGGGAAATCTTAGTCTTCTTGATTTTCCCCCTCATATTGATATTTCCATGCTGCTTGTTATTCTTGGGATGTCTCTCTGTAAGCTTTTAAAACAGCAGTAACTGGATGATTGCAATTTCTCACTGTGTTTCAACTGAGACAACATTGTTAGTTCCTTGGAGAGAAGACTTTTATGCCTTTAGAAAACGTATAATTCTTAGGAAAACCTTCAGAATTTTAGCTTTAAATTGAGTTTGTATGGTGAAGATGGCTTTGCAAGGGAAATGTTGGCTAAACCTGAAACATTAATGCAGGCAATTATGTGGCTGGGGCAGAGCCCTTTTTACAGGGCTCAGAGGATGTGCTTCCCTGGGTAGTCCTACATCCAAAATGAGAAGCGGCACTTTTTTCATACTAGAACTAAAGTAGTACTTAAAAGATTCTCAAATTGGGGTGGTCAAATGTTGGTTTTTAGTAGTAGCAACAGGCTTATCTAAAAACTTCCCAAGCCTGGGGTTGTGGCAGCTACAGTTGGGCATGGAACACAATAGAAACCTGTTGGGTTTTTTGGTGTCTTGTGCTGATAAAGAGCACTTGGTATAGAAACCAGCTGATGTAAATCAAGATTAAAAGTACCTCTGCAAAAGGGGCTTTAATTTACTTCATTCTTAGGAGTTTTGAAGGGGGAGGGTTACTTCTTAGTGTAGTATTGCTTGGGTATTGCCAGCCTCCTTAAATTGCTTACCATATCTGCATAGATACTTAGAAAACTCATGATCTGTGAAACCTCAAGGTGAGTGCAAGTTAGTAGTGAAGAAGTGCATAGGGTTTGGGTGAGTGGCTGAGACAGGTAGGGAATTTAATGGTGGGGAGAGAGACAGCTTCTTGTGAGATACATTAGTGAGGAGAAATGAAGTGTTGAAGTCTCTCCTCACTAGCAAGGGAATGCAGTTGTTTTTCTAACCTGCTTCTAAGCATTAGAGCCAGCCGTCTTTGTTGTGCTGTGTTCAGGTTTCCAAGGAGATGTGAGATATTTTTATGAAATTGAGAAATCATGGGAAGAGGAATTTTAAATGCATGTCAAACCTGAAAATACAGTGGCAGGAAGAACCTGTGTAATGTGCAGTATTTAAAGATGAAATTGAAATGCCATATGACTGAAATAGTCTTTTTCACCAGTGGTGAGGACTTTAGTGTTTAACTGAGAGCTATTTTAGGATGATAAACAACATTCCTTTAATTTTTAACTGCTTGGAGGGGAGACCAAGTGTCTTGCAATAGATGCTGTTTATTCCAAAGTCTGCAAGAATTCTTTACTTAGGATCAGAAGCCCTGAAATGTTACTGAGAATGTTTGTTTAAAGAATCTGCATATCTAATTCTTGAGCTAGCTCTTTGGGTTGAGAGTGTTCAGTTAATAGATTTTGCATGTTGAGCAACTTGGGAATGTTCTGTGCCTCGAATGCTGAGAGCGATCTAAGATTGTACGAAATGCGCAAGTGAACTTTGTGAGGAAATCGGGGATCTTCATTTGACAGCAGCATGTGTGTTGTATATGATTGCTGTGCCTCTAAAAGGTACTGAGATTCAGACTTAGGCTTAGGAGTTCTTGGTAGTTGCAGAGTCCCTTGAAGCTGCTGGATGAGTGGGCCAATTTTGCTAATTGTGAAGACATGCCTGTGTTTTATCAAAGACCTCACGTTTTAGTAATCAAGAGATGGACTTCTGTATTGGTGGTGGCATCACAGTATTTGTTACAGAATGTTTTAGTGCAGCATTGTTAAAATTAGATAAATGGAATTGCAGCACACTTACAAACCAAAGGAAAGACTGATTATTATTTGTGCTTCTTGCAAATTACCTCCTTGCTCCTATATGTCCTGTTTGAACTTTTATACTTATTCTAGTCATACATTGCTGTAGATTTGTTGTGGTTCTGGCTTATTTTCTATTTCTTCTGTTTATTTTAACCCTCTTGTGATTTCACTTTTATGCCCATGCTGTCACTAAATGTGCTGATCTGTTGTGTTTACAGTATTATTTGTGCACCTTTGGTATGGCTGGCAGGTTGAATGGGGCAGGTAGGGTTTGTAACAAGAATTCATGGGGAATTTTACTATGCATGTCTGAAAATTCAGGAGAAGCATAAGCAGAAACCAAAAATACTATGATGTGGATGAGAATCTGAGGTGGAAGCCTTGTGGGGGGGAACTGTAGCTCAGACTTGGTAATGTTGGGGGAGGAATAGATAAAATTAACACAGGTAAAAAACATAGGCTCCAACTTCAGGATAGCTGATGCTGTGCCATGAACAATGAACTATATGTCTATTGGAAATCAGTTTTCCTCAGAACTATTCCTTTAGGGAAGCCAGCAACCCATAGCATTGTTGGATCCCCAGCTGTTATAGTTATTCTTTTTTCCATAGATCATTGAGGATTTTCTTTATGAGCAGGCAATAATGAGTCTTTTAAAGATACATGAAACCACCTGATTTAGTTAGAAAACCTCAATTTCACTAGGAAAAAACAAACAAACAAAACCACCCCCCAAAAATGCAATACACTGTCTTGAATTTTTTGGTAGAAGAGTCCTTCCTTTTTATATGTTTAAAATATCTTTTCTAAAATGATTTTAGTTGTAATATCTCTTTATGATGGTTTCCTGGTGATTTTTACTTTTAAGACACTAAGTGTTGTTCTACTGAATATTTTAGGAAGGAGTCACCTACATTTACTTAATAACATGTCAAACCTTAATTTCATCCTGTCACCAATGAAGATATTTGAACATTGAAGTAAACAAGCAAGTGAGCTGAAAACTTTGTGTTAATGAAAATATTTGTAATAAATTTGAAAATACTGTTGTTATTGAGAAATCACAGAACACAATCAGTTGCAGAAATTTTCTCTGTATCAAACTGTTAAGAAGTTTTTACTGGTGCAGAAAACCAGATGTCTTTACAAGCTATCACCAATTGTGGTTTTCAGTTAACCATGCTGATTTATTCAAGTAGCAGGCCCTGAACTGCTGTGGTAACTTGAGTTCTGTTTTTGTTTGAATAACTTATTCTTGAGTTCAAGATAATAGAAAAAACTTGAGTAACCTCAAAAAGGGACTGAAAATGCAAAAGCTTTGGGGTATAGTAACAAACATTACTGAAGGTTACATTACCTGGTGTATAGGAACAATTCAGATGTTTCTCAGTAATGTGATGGCTTCAGACTTAGAGGTTAGGTTTGGATGCTATTTTAGGAGATGCTGTCCTGTGAGGGTGGTGAGGCACCAGAACAAGTTGCCCAGAGGTGTTGTGGGTGCTCCATTCTGGGAAATCTTCAAGGCTGGGTTGGATGGGGCTTTGAGCAAACTGGTCTTGTGGAAGGTGTCTTTACCCATGACAGTGCTGTTGGACTAGGCCATCTTTTAAGTCCTTTCCAACCCAGACCATTTAATGACTTTGCCTTTCTATGTGTGGAAAAAGTCAAAGTGTGAGGGGTAAATTACAACTGATGAGAAGAATATAGGTTTTTTTCTGTTGGCATCTGAGTGCAGAGAGAGCTTCAGTGAGTACTTCAAATTATGGAGACATACTTTCCCAACTTTACTGCAGAGAGCAAAGTCAAGACTTTTTTTTTTGCAGTGAAACCTCAAAGCTAAAGAGGAACTTTAAAATGAAAATAAAATCATCTCTCCAGAGAGATTCATTAACTACTATTCAGTACTGAAAATAGAGTAAAATGCTTGTGGCCAGCTAAATCAATATCAGTGTGTTACATTTTTGTTTTTTTCCTTGCCCACGTAATGAAATGCATCTAAATAATTCTGATTTAGGCATGATTGCAGTTGGTTAATGTCCACTTGTATTTAAAACTTCTCTTAAAGAAAATTACATGTTTCTGAGAATCAGTTTTATTTTAAAGAATGATAAACACAATTTTTTACATAGATGAGATGAGTTCTGTCTCTTCAGTTACCTCTCATACAAAACTGACACCGGGTTTCATTAAAGGCATGGTTTATCTCTGTGAACATTTAAATTGTTAAACCTTGTGCAGGCAGCTCTTCCTGCATATAGTTCTTTAATGATTTTATGCTTGAGGTTGCTGTATAGGGAATTGAAAATTGCACATATCTTGCCTAAGGGAAGGTCTTCATTGTGGTGGGTATTTTGTGGTCAAGTCTGAAGAATTAGTGTCTGTTTAGTAATCAAAATAGTAGAGGTCTGGCTACAGCAAAATGCTGTGGTCTCCTCAAAGGGTGTGTGTCAAGCAAATCTTCTGACTTTTTTCCTCTTATGTGAGAGAGGTTTCTGCTCTTACCTGCATGTAAGTGTCATACGGCTGAATGAAACTTGGTACTCTGAATAATCATTGCTACTTGTGTAGTAACACATCAGCAGCCTCAAAATGGGCCTGTACCTTCTGAGCTGCTCTCTCTTGTCTTTGTGTGTTTGTGGGCACAGGCTCACCTGCCCTCTGGTGTCAGAGCTGCACGCAGTGTTTCATCTCTGAAGCTGGGAAGGTGGTTATGCGCTCCCCACAAAACAGAGTGCAAGGGAGGTGTCTCTGTAAGTGGTATGTTTAACATGCACAGTAGCTGCGACACTGTAGACCTAGTGCTTTTCCTTCCTGTCTATTGTGAAAAACTCTGTACCTTTGCACAAGCTTTCATCTTCTGTTTTCGTCTGAGAGAAGAGGGAAGGCAGCATGCTTTCCACCTAATTAGATATTATACTTTACATGGGCACTTTTGTTTCACATCCAGGAGCATTTCAGAGCCATGCTGGGGCTGATGCACTTCTCACCTCCAGTGCTGTCATCTTCTCTGAAGTGCTGCCTGTGGATTCATACAATTGCTTGTCAGAAAAGACTATTAAGTTGATTGGGCCCAACTCTTAACCTAATAACCTAATAGCCAAGTTGGTCAGTAAGCCACATCTCCAAATGCCTCACCTACACACCTTTTAAATACCTCCATGGATGGTGACTCCACCACTTCCCTGGGCAGCCTGTTCCAATGCTTGTCAATCCTTTTGGGGACAATGTTTTTCTTAATATCCAGTCTAAGCAAATGGTACAACTTGAAGTAACTTCCTCTTGTCCTGCTGCTTGTTACTGTGGAAAAGAGACCAGTCCCCACTTTGCTACAACCTCCTTTGAGGTAGTTTTAGGTATTCAAGGAAATGCAGTGGTGTGAGGCAATGCTATTAAACTGACAGGGAAATAATATTGTTAAGTAATAGGATACAATCCCTTCATGGTGTTGAATCTGGTCCTAACTGTGGGGGACACATCTACTTTTGTTCTGGAAACTTTCTATTAACTGTGCAATGAAAAAAACGCCTTTATGGCACTCCATGTTTAAGGTTACCTGTGCTGTTTGCATTATTCAGTTTGTAAAACGAGTGGATGTCTGTGGTGCTAATTAAACATCATCCTCCCTGGAACCAATTATCTGTAAGTAGAAACAGCAGAAGCATGATACAGTGTTGCCATCCCAGGGAGGATGAAGCATTTCCCTATCCAATGCTTCTTCCTTAGCTAACAACTCATATTCATTTTATCGGTTGTATTTACATGTGGGAGCTCTAAGCAGAAACCTCAGGGCCTTGTAGTAGTGCTTAATGTATAATAAATGCTATTTGGTCTTTTTAATGGCTAAATGAAAATGCATTTAAAGCTTTTATCAAGAATCTTTGTAAACATTCTATGATGCTTTAAAACTAATCTTTAATCTGTTGTTTAAGAGATCTGGCAAAGAAAATTTTCTTAGTAATGCTGTCACTCATCTAAAGGGGGAAAAATGGCTGCAGCTGAAAGCTTTCTTCCAATTTCTTAATGGATCAGTTCTAAGAAGGAAACCAGAGTATTTTAGCAGTACAAATGATTGGCAGTTCAGGGAATTAAGTTAGTGATGCCGAATCCAGAAGGTGACTATAGGCAGGTCAAGATTGAGGCACATTGGTGGGTCACAAAACCTTGCAGTATTTGCACACTGGTTCCAGGAGTCTGTTTCCCATTAAGTTAATCAGGTGACCTTTTACAGATGTTTAACCTGCAAAGAGCTATTTTAACTTCACTGTGATATTCAAGAAGCATGTCACACATTGCTCTTACTAGATCTCATCTTTACAACAAAATTAGGGAACTATTTGTTTCTTCCCATTAAAAACCTTAAAAGCTATTGCTTGGCTTATTTAGTGTTCACCAATACCTTTTTTTGCCATCAGGCCTCCATTAGATATGGTGTCTCTCATATGAATAGACAGTGGAGAAAACATAATTCCTTAATCTGCATTTATCTGTTTGTTTACCTGTAGAGAGGTGTGAAGATCTGTATCTGTGTTTCATTAATTTAAAAAAAATGAATGAGAGAGTTGTTTCCCTGTGGGGAAATAGCATTCTCATTTTCTGCTTTTAGCTCAGGTGTATGGTGCTATTACAATTACGTACTGTTAGCCCTGCAGGTTGCACTGGTGAAAGTGTGTTTTAGTGCAACTTGTAGTGCAACTTTAAAGAAGCTGTTGGAGAGCATGGTTCAAGTTAGGGGTTTGTTAGTTTCCCTTGCTGAAGATAGCACATGTCTCAGGAGTGAGAGCTTCCAGCATTTGAAACGGTAGATTGTAGCAAACAAATTGCATTACTTCTGTAAAGTGAATAATCTGTCTAATGGATGGCACGTGTTATGTCACGGTGCTAAGGAAATCAATTCCAGCAGATGTGCAGCTGTCTCCCAGCCTCCAGCTGCTGCCACTCTTATGCTTCACACCCAAAAGGCTTGGGAAGTATTTTTGGTAATAGGGAAGGTGGATTTTGGTGTATTTTAGGCATCTTGGACTAAAAAAAAAGGCATTTGATTGTGTTGATTTAAAAATTGTTTGGTCTGAGTCCATTTCTAAATTGGACAGTAACATCAGACTCCAAACAGTAATAACAATCAAAAAGATAATTTTTAAAAATAGAATAATGTGTTTCTCTGACACATAGGATAATTATTAATACGGTTCCTCTGTATTCAGTAAAAACCCTACAAAAGTTGTCAGAGTTGTTTTCAGAGTTTTGTATATGCAGTTTCCCTGTGGAGCCTGGAGGATTCCAAAAATTACTCTGCAAAATAATTTTTTTGCTTTCATTTAAAACAATTCAAGCTTCTTATTGACATTGAAGTTCTCTTGTGAAATAACATATTACTTTTTAAATATCTAATGAGCTCTTAGTTTAATACAGAGATATCTTTAAAAAAGAGCGGTGTCCTAATTTTTTGTTACTGTCATTGGTGGTTGTGAGGAGCAGTGCAATAAATACTTTAATTCCTGAAGACATGTGCTTTAGTAATAAATTAAATTATGACTTTAATGATAATGCTGCATAGGCAATTCTTTTGCAAGCAAATTCAGTGCAGTAGTACTGGTGTTAGAACTTGCTCTTTTCATGCAGTTATTATGCACAGTAAAATTCACAGCACAGTGGAAGAATGAAAAGTGACAGTTGCTTGTTAGAATTTAAATTGCATAATAAAAAATTACGATCCATGTGAGAACTTTTAATTGATCTTTTTATGCACAAGTGTAATCCTGACATGCTGCCAAAATGAAGGTGCACATGAATGAAATTACAAAGTTTCCCAGTTAATTGCATGGATTTATTTCTCAGACCCTTCTGGAAACTACACCTCTGTAGAAGGCTGAATTTTAAAGATGCTTACCAGTTTTGAGAGATTCTCTTTTTACTTAAATACTTAGACTAATTTTACAGTATTTCTGTGTATGTATTTATTAGAGAGGTTCTTAAATTGGCTTTGTGCAGTAGATTTTATATATGGTGTAATCTGCTACCTTTTCCCTTTTCATAATATATTATTCGTTATTTTTTTAAGTCTTTGCCAATACTGTACTGAAATTGTTGTACAGTGGTTGCTCTATGGGGATGTTCAAGTCCTACCTCCTGGTGGAAATGTTCTTTTAGTTGTCCAGTGAGTTATGTAGGATAACTTCCTGCAAGTAGATAATTGATCTAACAGCTACAAGAATATATCTCTATAGATATATCTGTGCAGAAATATAATTGTAGATATTATGTCTCTGATAGCTATAACATAAATAGCTTTTTTTCCTTAAGGTTCTCAAATTGACATCTTTGGTTATTAGATTTGTCATGTGCCTAGTCTTTTCCCAGGAGCTGCAATAAGTGTCAGTATCTGGTGTGCAGGAAAATGGGATGTGACAAGAATAATGTGTAGAGAATTTTTTTTAACTGCTATTACTGTGACACGTTCCTTAACAAACAAGAATTTATAAACATGTCTGCTCAGACTGGAAGTTAGAGTCTTCTACAAATCCTCATTTTAGTATAAGTTTTTGATGGTCTTCATGGTAGATGGTGTTGGTATCCCAGCTTTTAGTGCTGATGATGTGTTCTTCTGAAGACCCTTCATGATGAGCTGTCCATAAAATGTTTGCTGTAAGTATTGATGTGTTTGGCAGTTTACAAAACTAGAGGGGCATGCCAACATTTCTCACCTCGGCTTTCAACTGGAGGAATCTTAGATTTAAACAGAACAGCGTATTTGAAATTTTGGTTGCTTCACAGTTAACTCTCATGATTTTAGAGTTTTGAGATGCACATGCTGAAAATAACTGTAAGGCATTTACCTCTGTTTCTCTTCTGCTGTACAAGTCACTTGTGGAACTTTACAGTTGCCCTGGACATGTCTCAGTTTCCTATGGCCACTCTCTTTTTCTGATGCATATGGATTGTTTTAGTGTAGCTCATGTTGCATGGAAGTCTTAGAAGGCAGCTACAGCCAGGGTACAGAATGTCACGTTGGCACGGAAGTAATGCTGGATCTGCTAAATAAATGCCACCCAGCTCATTTATCATTTTCTGCTGTGTGATAGCTATGTCAATTAAACAGAGAAAGTATCCCTAGTTAAGTGCTGCTTTGGATATACTTCTGTGCTGTTCTCTGTGCGTTATGGTGTCAATCCTGTGTGCCCTTTAGCATGGCTTTCTGCATTTCTCTTTGAAACACTCTGCTTGTTTCTCTGTTTTTTGTGCTTTATGTCCTGCTTCTGCTCAGGACTTTTGCTGGTGTAGAGTTACGTACCCTGATACTTGCTCACTGTACGAATGGATTCAGCTGCCCAGTTGGAACATCAGCTGTCTGAGCTGATCTGTGATGATTTTTCTTAAAATTATTGTGTTGTGCTATGCTTATGGCTATGCATGTTTTGAAAAATCAGTAAACTAGTGTATCGCATGCTGTGTTGGTCATATAATTTTTGTTTTGTTATCAGATTCTTTTTTATAATCTTGATGTAAACTGTTGGTAATTTGGCATCAGTTAAAATAAACATTTGTGCTGATGGATTTAAAAGCAATTTCTATTCCTGCCTTGTTATGCTGTCATCATTGTTTTGAAAATATGGATTGGTTAGGTTTTTATTTTTTATTTTTTTTACATTAACAATACTGTAGTTGTCTGTGTAACTGCTTATTGATAGAGAAGATGCTAGTTTCAGAATCCTTGCACTGTATCAGATGAAAATATTCCTGAATCTATGCATCAGTGTGATGCAGGAAATCAGTATGATCTGGGTTGACAGGTCTTTGCAATGAGCAAAAGGGTGTAGAGCTGAGTCACAACTTGAGTTTTCTAAACAGAGTTGTTACTACTCTTGATGTCCTAGGAAGAGACCAATTATGAGTATTTTTATATACCTCAAATCAGCCATTTTGGTCCCCCTCATATTTCAGTGTCCTTTGAGTTGGAGGTTTGTTGAAGTTTCTGATTTTGGTCTGGTATTCCAGTTCATAAGAGTCTCAGAAATGTTGTGGGATCCTCTGCAGCTCTACTCTCCCTCCAGGCTGATGGGAGGTGTTTGCCCTGTCACCTCCTCTCCTCAGGACTTTATTTTTGATAGGAGAAACTGTCAACTTCTCTAAAACCTCACAGGACCAGTGTCCTTGCACAGTGCTGGCTGAAACATAAACTCTGTTTCCTTTAGAGTTGGTCTGAAGGTCTTGCATTGGAACTGCTGGATAAGTGAAATTGGTTTTAATTCAGAAGGGTGACTTCAAGTTTATGGGGCTCATTGTTTCTTCTTTTGTGGTTTAAAGAGATGTCCTTTGCTTCAACTGAAATGCAGGAATTTTCACCTTCTTTCCATCTCCCAAGAATTTCTCTCATCTCTTTGATATGCTCTAAGCATACTTGAATCCTACATTTCTGCCCTGGTGTAGACAAGCCAGTTATGCAACTATTGCTTTATTAATGCAGCTTTAGAAAAATCAGTTGTTTAATGTCCTTAAAGCTTGTGAGACATTAAGGTTCTTGGAAGCATCTCTTTCTATTACCATCATAGGTAATAAACCTTCCAATATGTCATGAATAGAAATTAAATGACGTGCCTAAATAATATGTGTCTGCCACGGGAAATCTGTTTTGTCATTTAGCAGACACTTCAGTCTCCATTTCAAAGATTTGGCTTGTCTTGGAGAAGACCCTCCTTATCTATATTGCCAGCAAAATTAATCAGCCATGCTATTTAATATGACAGAATTAAAATAACATACTGGATTTTTTTTTCTGATCACTAGGAAAACTTCTAGAGTTAATAAAAATTGATGTGTTCCATATTTTTCATTTTTAGCAGTAGAACAAATCAATTTTTACCGTTTTTTATTCAGCAAATGCAGTGCTAGTATTTGCCTAACAAGTATGGCTGAACTTAATGATTTTTCCCAGCTTCTGCTGCATTAGGCTATAGACAGCTCTCTTCATATTTGTATGAAGATATTCTAGCAAATGAAGAAAATTCAGGGGTCAGCTGGGAATCATTGCTGAAATGTGTCTCTCGATCTGGTACAGGAATCCTTAGGACCTCTACTAAATAATACTTGTCCTTGATAAAAATCTGTTCATACCTTTGAGTGGTATACTCTGTTAATCATTTAACAATCTTTTTAGAGTTGTCTTGCTTTCTTGATCGCTTAATAGGATAAAGTAGGATTTGCTGACGATGGCTCTGGAGTTGGGTTATCCAACTCCAGTGGTCCCTTGGGGAAGTTGTATTGGCCAGTTCAGAGTTTAAATGGCTTAACCATTTTTTGCCAATGGTTGTTTGTACTAGGTCATAATGATGGACCTGTCCATCACTTCTGGCATTGACTGTAAATGTTTTCCTAAAGAAGAAACGGTCAAGTGGTCAGAGTAAAGAGCTCATGTTTGAAATGTGATTAAATGAAAAATTCAATCTCTTCGCAAGTGATAGGGGAAATAGTCATATTTTTGTGTAATCTGGAACATACTGTCTGTAAGTGGACAGACAGGATGGTATCCTCCATGATTCAGTGATGAGCAGAAACCGTTTTGGTTTTGTTTGACATAATTTCTTGGTACACTCATTTCTGACAACTTTGAGAACTACCATAGTTTTTTGAAAATAACTGCTTTGTAATGTGCCTGTGGGATATTGGGTCACTAGTAGTAATTTGAAAGAATGTTCAAGTTTTCAAGTAGCAGTTTAATAGAGTGAGTGACATCCTTAATTATGTGTGGGCTTCACTTAATTTACCTTATGTAGTTTCATGTGTGTATAATTGCCTGGACCACCAAACTGGTATCAAATTAAACAGTAGCTTCCCTCCGTCCTTTACTTATTTGTAATCTAGCTGTGATACCAAAAACCCTCAAAATGCTAGCTTTTAAAAGGTATAGAATGTACTATATGGCAGATGTAGAAGGGTGGCCAGAACTCTGCCTAATTAATAGTTTTTGACAAAATGTGAAATAAATGTTATAAATAGGTATTTGTTGATGGTTAAAGATTGTCTGGCTTAATAGCTGAGACAGTGTAATCTTGTAAGCCCCAGAGGTGGAGATTGTCTGATGTTTTTCTCTTCTTCAGTTCTGGGTCCAATAACATAACATCTTGGCCAAAAGATAGAAAAATTGAAAAATACTTAGAAATGTGTTAATAAACCTTGCCCTCAACACCTCTGCTCTTAGTCACACCTGAGTCACTTTTCTTAAGTATCTCCTTGAAACATAATTAGCATCATAGTGAATGTAAATCGTGAGCATATTTGTGATCTCAGAGTTCTGCAAAATGGCTCCCAGAATTTGTGCATTTTACTTAGGATTAGGATTGGATGTTGTTCTGCCACAATGTCACTGGTTTTGTTTTCACTATGGTCTCCAAGCACACAAGAAGAAAAAGAAAACTACTAGAGTAGTTTCTTCATGAGCCTGAGCAAATTTTCCTTGGTCATGTCACATTCTCATTAAGTGCTGCTTTCAAAGGCCTGAGGAATAAACTCTTGTAGAGACAAAGCACTTTTAAAATTATGAGAATTTTTCATGCTTATCATCAGCTGAGATGGAACTCTCAAGTACATTGTTGATGTTAGTGAACTTTGATTTTTACTGCAATTTTCTGTATTATGTAAAGCAAGACTGCAGATGAGCCTTCTATTAATAGTTGTCTCTTACTGTCATGTTTCAAGGTTGTATTTATTACTAGCATTTTTCTGTCTGAGCTACACTTGCTAAAGTATCTTGAAGGGCCACAATTTTGGATGCTCTCTCACCTTTTTCATTATTTAAGTATGTTGTAGTTTATCTAGAGTATTCAACATGATGCTAGTGTGTTTTGGGAGAAGTTGGCTGCAGCCTTACCTAAAGCAATGGGGCAGTATGAGTTGCCTAAGCTGCAGATATGTTGTTACCTTTCTAAAAATCCTGGATGGGCTCAAGGATGGTATGTGCTGGAAATGCTTTTTCTTCCCCTTTCACTGATGAATTATATTGCAAGTTTGTGAAGCATGTGCCAAGCACTAGAATAAGCAGTTAAAACTTAGATAGACAGCATAAGTGATTTACTAATCAAATATTTTCCTTTTCTTTTTTAATCTGTAAATTTGGGGGGGAAAAAAAAGTATGTACTGTTCTTTGAACCTAGACTGTAAGTGCTTAACACCCTATGTAGGAATTTATCATTTAGAAGATGCTGTTAGGGATGGGACCTTTTTTCACTTAGGCAGATTTTTCCAGAAAAGTGACCTTGGTAAGCCCCCAAAAATAGTTTGCATTTACACAAAAGGTCTCTCAAAAGTTGAAAAGTATATCAGCAGATCCAGTCTCTATATTATCTGTTTCCTATTATTGCCTATAATATTAACCTGATTTCTCTTATGCAGGAAAATTGAGCAACTTTCTTCATATAGTCATGCAGATGTATTTAATAATAATTCTCTAGTGAAATTTTTTGATACTTGCTTTAGAGATACTGAAATTAAACCAGAAGGCATCTACTTCAAGAGAAGATCCTACTACACCCTTCTCCAAATTATTATTTATTCGCTAAAAGTCTGTGGTTGTCACTTAAAACAATGAATTCTTGTCTCCATAGGTGAGTTAATAACAGATATAGTCAAATAAATGTCCTTGACACTTTAGCTCAAATTTTACAAAACAGATTCTTGGTTTGTATTTTGTTAATCAGGTTTTTTGGTTTTGTGGATACGAGTTAAATGTGACATATTTGCCAAAACTTTTGAAAGCAGGGACATGGAAGGTGTAAAGAGAGGTCTTGGCTTGTCCCTCTTTCTTTTCTGTAGAATCCTTCAAGAGAATAGTTTTGTCCTCTTTTAGCTATTCTAGGGTTTTGACGTGTTTCCAGCTGTGGGTCTCAGAGAAACTGTGCAAGGAGCTTGCTTGGGACAGCAAGGAAATCTGTTCTCTTTAAAGACAGATTTGGGAACTGAATGGTCTCATGGAACAGTTGATTTGGGCAGTCATCCTCCTTATAGAAGAATCCAATCTTGCTTCAGCCTCCTGCTTCAGAATCTCCAATAATATTTTAAAGTGTTTACCTACATTTTGGGGGGGAGTGGTAAGGGAAGGGTGGGAAGAGGGAAGGATGTGATGCTTGGAGCAGTACTGCACCACATTCATTTGAATCTGCAATGGAGAAAAAAATAAGTACCTACAGAATATACAGGAGTATTTGCAGTGGGATTCCCCCCAGCCCTTTTGTTCTTGATTCTTCATGGATATTTAGTTTCCATAACAACACAAGCTAATTGTTTAATGCATGCTGGTAGCTGGGTTTGATTTTTTTTTTTTTTTTTTCTTTTGCTACTTAAGTTTGAAAGTATATTGCATGTAGAGTAAAACCTCAGGAGCAATATGGTGATTCTGCTAATGGCTTTTGTTCTGAAACTAAAATATTAAACTGAAATATGGTGTAATATTCGGGAATGGCATCTTAGTTTTATTACTTTGAAGCTAATTTGTGATGTAGTCTTTGTTAATGTGCAAATCTGGATTGAGGCTAAAGGAGGACATACAAAATACCACATCTATAGTCAATCTTTAAAAAACGGGTCTTGAACCATTCAAGATGTTACTTGGGCTTACACAAATGTAACATTGTGATGAACTGCAGCTTGAATACTTACCTCAGTTGCTTACCTGACTGCCTTCCAGCCAGTAATGAAACTTGCTGGTCTGAAATACCCCCAAACCCATGAAGGAATGGACTCTAAATTATTCTGGTTCCTGGTGCATACTGTCTGCATTTTTTGTGTGTTAACGTAGAAGCTGCAGATAATTGCCTTTAAGGAGGGCGAGCGTACTGTTGCTGACGGGCAGCAGCGGTGTTACCGTGCTGACCTCGGTGGCGCTGGCTGGGGCAGGTGAGGGGAGCACAGCCGCTTTCAGCGCCCAGCGGCAGCGGAGCAAGGCGCTGCGACGGTGCCAGATGCATCTGTTCTTCCTCGTGTCGCTTTCTGGTGGGCAGAGTGTGGCATTGGCTTTACTTCAAACTTGCAGAAAGGACAGAGCTATTCAGAATCCAAGCCAAAAAGCTAAGTTATAAAAGAAAGCAAACATTGTGCTTCGATTTCTGCTGTTGCTGAAGCTGAGGAGCTGACATTTCAGCAGCAGAACGATGTCTTCATAGAGATGATGAGTACAGGCTGAGTCATGTAATTTTCTGCTTCAAAAATTAAAATTAATCTGCTGTACATAAAGTTTTTCATTGCTGCCAGCTCACTCTGAAAACTTAGTTATGCCATATTTGCCAGTGTAATTGCAACCATTTTGTCTGTCTTTTCTGGTTTTGTTTGTTTTTTTTTTTCCTAAGAGAAATGTATGTAGGTTTTCCAGCAACTTGCCAACAGTTTGTATTTAAACAGCCACAATGTCACCTTCTCTCTCCATTACTATGCTAGTCTTTTATGAACTTGAGGCTTTTCCTCGTAGCAAGTTAGACTGATTGTCAAAGTCCAAATGTGGGTTTTGTCTTTGTAGGTCAGTTACAGACATTTAGAGGTTAAACAGCAATGTGGATTTTTCTTTTCATTCTGGGATTTAAATTTTTTGTATTTTAAGCAAATGGGCAGTAATATAAGCTAGAGTCAAGTTTTAGGGTATTTGATCTTTGCCTAAAATAAAGTATACCCATATCTTTAATGACTGGATAATCACTTTTGAAAGGGGGAAATCTGTTTCTTTGGTCTGTATTCCATGAGGTGTAATACCTGTTGATGTGCTGTTTCTGAAGTAGATTTAGTGTCTTTTTAGCAGTGCTATCGGAGTCTGTTGGGGGAACAGTTAGTTCAATGGCTTGAGATTCAGAATCTCCAGTGTAGGAATTCGCTTTTTGTGTTTCCATCATAGTTTTTATGAACAAAAGAAATAATGGGGGGAAAAATCTGGAGGAATTTCTAGCAATAAGGATCAGTAATGTGCAAGGTTGCTCTTAAATTCTTTTGGATCTGTCAGCATTTTGGTTTATTTCTTAATCCAGTTACTAAAGTGGTGGGTTTTTTTCATCTCAAGTTATTTATATGTCTTAAATTACTGATGGTTGCATGTAGTGGTGGTTTATGATTTTGTTGATATTGCCTTTGTGCTTGGATGATGATTCCAAATTATTCTGTCTGCCTGCTTCTGCCTCCTGTATAGAGGTTTGGGGTGGNTCTCTTTTTTTTCTCTCTCCTTTCCCCTGGACTCAATCAGGACTTTACTCTTTACCCAAAGGTGTCTCCGTTTCCCATAGCATCTCTTCCAAAGTCCAGATTTGTGTGCTGTACTACTTTTTGTCATTCCCTCAGCTTCTTAAGCAGCTCTCTTTCTGGTCACTGTAGCCGAGGCTGTTGTGGCCATCTCCAGCCAGGCCATCCTGGTTTGTGAAGAGCAGACCCAGCTGTGCATGAACCTTGACTGGCCCATGCAGGGACCTCTGTCAAAAGCTTCTCTATGTCACTCTGCAATATTGCAATCAAGTTTGAAATAAAAACGTCTTCCACTGTGTTAAATACTAAAATGAGTCACAGTTAATTAAAAGAAAATGTGATATTGTGTAAAAAATTTACTATAAACTGGTATATTCAATAGCCATTTGCTTTTCTTTGCAAAACAGAAATTTGGAACATTTTGAATGATAGTAAAATACAATGAAGGGAATTTCTTTGCACATATCATCTGTATTTTATGAGACAAAGGCAGATTATGTGCATCAATACAAGCTTTAGAATCCACAAATTATTTTCACGTGTGCCACATAATCATGTGGGAGGCCTTCATTGTGAACAAGCTGGTCATATTTTTCTTTGCACAAGTCTGAAAAGAAATTTCTGTGGTAACAGTGACATTTGCCAATTTGGTCTTTGTTATTTCTTTTTCTCTGGTAAAATGTAATTTGCCCTAATAGGAATTATTGTGTACAGGTTCTTTTTATAGAGAGATGCATGTTAACCTTGCAGACCATTTAACTAATGGTTTTCTCATGCTCTGGTTTCCTTATTTCTATCTCTGTCCTTTCAATGGAAAGTATTTCAAAAAGAAAATCATGAAATATAAAAGCTAGCCTTAAAACTTGATTATTTTATTGCTTCAGTTTACCTCCTGACTTACACAAGGATTGTGTGTATTTGTGCTTTACGGTTTCAACTGCAGCTTCCTCTGTGATGTCTTAATGGGGGCTGAAGAGATCAATGGAAGGTCTTCACTGCCAAGAAATATTAGTATCATATTTCTGCAGTTTATTTGGTGGGTCTTGCCTGAGTGTAAATGCTGAGGCATAAACAAATAACCCAGTAGTTTCTGTGGGATTGAAACCTTTACATCCTTTTTTGAAAACTTCACATACATATCATGTAACAGCTTCATCTTTCAACTGAAGCACACAATGAAAGATCCTCTGCTTATATGCATTAATATTAAATTTTAATTAATCACGTTTCTGGTGATCTTTGAACTGTTTTCTATTTAATAAATATTTCTATTGGAGATAGTTAAAAATATTTGGTAGCTATGAAACCAAATAAAAGGCACTAGAGAAAATGTGACTTGAAAGTGATGGATATTGTTCCTAGGTAATGATTGTTAAATCAAGATGTTGGTCATTACATCTCAAGGCTGAAGGAAGCAACTTTTGGGCTGCAGTTCTCTTGCCTCTTAGCCATGAATCTCTCTTCTTATGGAGTTGCCTGTATATTCTTCAGGTTCTCTGCCCCATCTCACCTTCTGACACCACCACTCTGATCTGGTGCTGTCTTACTTGTAGAGGAAGACACAAAAATCTGGTTTGTTGCAAGTGGCGTCATCCATGATGTCCCCTTATCTTTTTAGAATATAAGTCTTTCACACAACTGTAGTACAAATGGAGTTTTGGCTCTTGTTATTCTCCTAGGCAGACAGAAATGTCCTTGTTATTTCTAAGGGGGAAATCCAGACCTGTAGTTTTTGATGCCTTTTCTTGATCTAAGCCATTTGACCACATAAGACAGTAATCATTTCATATGATGGCTACTTTCTTTTGAGAGCAACTGTAATTAATGTAAAGTGTTTCTTCTGTCTGACACCAGTGTCTTGTAGATTTGAAGGATAGAATTAATTTGGCTTGCTTCCATAAAACAAGGTCAGGGTTGTTTGTGAGGCTTTTTTCTGTACACAGTATCTTATTCATCACATGGAGCTCTTTTTTCCCTTCTGAGTTTGACAAAAGATTAAATTTTTCCCACTATAAATTTAGGTTGTTTACTTAGTATTTAACACAAGGCAAAACTTAATCTGTATATTTGTTTTTTGTTATGGAGTCAGACATTTTCTTGCAGAACTAAATAAGTATGTGATTTTGAAAAGTGCTTTCTTTTTGTTATTGGCTGCTTTTGTGGCTGGTGCTGTTGGTTCCTGTATTTTAAAACAGATAAGAGCAATTCTTTTGGAAGACTGATAAAGTCTTTGTTGCTTGCATCCTACATAAAAGCATCAATAGATTGATGGTTTTGACAATCGTATTGTGTCATATTCAGATAAATTTTAGAAGGTATTTTCTGCTCTTTTTCCCATCCCATCCTTCCCTGCCCCTGTGACTTGGTAAGTCTTGGTCTGCTTGCTAAAGATTCACATACTGTTGAAAATGTCACTAATTGCTGGTATAGCTGGGGGTGTAGGTGTGGGGTATGTGTGTGTTTTGCTTTGTCATCTTAGGTTTCTTGGCAACTTCAGCTTTTAGCAGCTGCTGTACACAAATTGAGGTTGGTAGTGATTATTCCCCAATGCATAAGGATGTGTGCTAAGATGCTGGCTGTAGAAAATAATAAAATGAACAAAAAGTAATATTGCATCCTGCCATTTTAGCCAGGCACCCAAATCTCTAGATGCAGGATGAAATCCTTGGAAGTCTGGGCATCAGCTCACCACGAGGTTGTTGCATATCGCCTTTGAATAGCCACTATCTGGGAGGCTGCTGTAGCCTCTAATCTCTGTTTTATTTTTAGCAAACCATTAGTCTCTCACATGGGAGTGTGGGAGTAATTGTCAAAGCTACCGAAGGACTGCTATTAAACCGAATTGCTGTAGCAGGTGTTGGGTGGGATCTCTTCCATTCTTACCAATTAGCAGCTACTGGCTTCACGTTTCAAGACATGTGAAAAGCAGCCCTGTCATGTGAAGATTTCCTGGCCTACCTTGTGCACTGTTAGATTAGGTCTTCTGACAAGTACTCCTTTTGAAGTTTCTATTCTTTGTCAAGGTACAAGAATTTTCACTATGTAAATCCTTTCCTTAGTCTATTGGTTTATTTTTCACTGAGATCTCTTGTAGAGGTACTGCATTTAGTCTGCTTGCAAAGGAAGTGAGGCTTTTATGACTAGATTTACCTATCCATCAATCCCCTCCTTTTTTTTACTCCTTTTCCCTCACTCCGAAAGAGAAAAAAAAAATCATCCACCAACATTTTGGATATTAACTGGCTGCTGATTTCCATTGATGAGAAGTGTAAAGTTCTTGATATGGAGTACATTGTGAAATTGGTGCTTTTGTGAGGAGTAGTGTAGACATTAATTGAAAAACTGCTAGGCCAAATCTAGACCTCAGCAATCTCGAGTGGCTACATGTGCTGCTGCTGCTTGCTTAGCCAGGCAGTGTGCATCTGCAGCCTTGGTTCCAGCTCTAGTCTTCCATGTACAGAAAGGATGTACAGATCCATCTACTGGGGAGAGGAGAGCACCAGTATTGTATTAATGGATGAGGCCTGTTGGTCTTAGCAACCATTGGTAATGTGAGTCAGGGCTGCAGGGTGGGAGGAGATGGCTTAGTTTCTTTCCATCCTTTATGTTCTCTTCTTACCAATGTTTGTTTTGTCCATTTTTTTTAGTCCAGCTTGTTCCACTGGGGCCAGTGGTGTTTCAGGAGTTTATTCTTTCAGTTACCTTGAAAGTTGGACCCTTAGCTTGGTTTCATAGAATCTCCTCAGATACCTTTGATTTATCTGTGTTGGAATGCAATTAAAAAAAAAACAAACAACCCAAACCCAAAACATAAAGCCCACTGAATTTAAGAAACAGAAGAAAAGAGAGGAAAAGACTGTACAAAGCAGAACACAGGCTCCTTATATGGCGTGTTCCTGATTTACTCAAACAGCACTTTACCCAAACTGTTCCTCCTCTTGTGAGTACTATGATCAGGACAAACTATTTGACAGGAGACTTCTATAATTTTATTGATTCCTTTTTATCCCCAGGCTTCTATGAGAAGCATGTTACACAGATGTGGATATTCAGGAAGCTCATGGCAGCACAAGAAAAGAGCTCAAAAGAATTCCCAACAGGGGACCTCCTAATCACTAAGTTGAGAAATCTTCAGCAGAGTGATCCAGCTCTTTTTGGTGATGGGATCGAAGTTAATTAGGATTAATGCTGTCTTCTAGTTCATGACTGCCTTAACCTTCTGTAAATGAAAAGCAGTTGTTAAAGTACATCAGCGTTGGTTAAATAATTGATCTGAGCAGCTAGCCCCAGGACCATGCAAACTATGAAACTCTAAGTTCCCAGTTTGTAAGGAATCAGAGAAACATTTTGTTTAGAAAAATGTGGAAGTGTAGGTTGTATTAGTGCATTCTGTCTTTTTGTTTCTGTCTAGTTGTTAGAGCTATAGGGTATCAGAGAAAAGCTGTTGCTGTGTTGTAACTTTCAACATTAATGGGATGGCCAGCACAAATTCTGTGCATTACTGGGATTTCACAGTGAATGTGCTCAGTAGGATTTTAATGCACAGGACTTAAGCTTCAGTCTCCTGAATCTCTGTAGCAATTTCTCTCACCCTTAGTACACCAGGACAAAGAATAACCTTTTGCAGAAGACAGAGAAAAGTTTTTTTTTATGCTCTTCTCCTGTTTCAGATGGCTTTTCCATCTTGCTGCAAGTTCTTCACTGACACAGGCATAACTAGTTGGAATACCACTGTTTTCTGATGACTCTCATCTCCTGCCACTGACATAATGGGTAGAACTAGTGATGAAAATGTAGTATAGGAATACAAAAAATTGAACTTAAAAATGAAGGTGGCATGATGTGTAGGATGATTAATGCCCCAATTCTTGTGCATCCTACCACTTCATATAGTAGAATGAAAAAATTAATCTCAACATTTGAAGTACTAGAGAAGGAGGCTACACTTGCAGCTCATTACTCCATCTTTTAAATGCTCGTTTTTCATGTTTTTATTTCCAATTTTTACTTGGGAAATAAATCAGAATCATTTTGTTGTCTGTTGTGAAAGTCTTTGGTACATTCCTGCATGCATCCTTAGGAAGGAATATGGAAGGGAAACTTAGTTGCTGTGCAGGTTAATAGAACCAGTGACAAAAGTTTCTGTCTCTACTTCACAGGAAATCCCCTAGTATTCTTGATTTATTAATGTATTCTATAAAATGCATTCTGTATCCTTGATGGACACTATAAATACTTGTATCCATCAAGGATATAGAAAAACTTTGACCCTTGATTTTGGAGAAAAAGGGAATAACACTGAGATTTTGAGGTAATGGGAAGACAATTGAAAATAAATGTATGTGATTACATTGGATATACCTGCATGTTTTCTTCTTTAATGGAAGAGAAATTTGGGGATTGTTTCATAGTAGATTTATGTCAGTCTTTCATTACTCACTGACAGTGCCTTACTTCCTTCCTATATATATAAAGTAAAAAGATCCAGAAGGGACCCCTATCTTGAAGAGAGATCCATACTGTCTATTTTTATTCTGGCTAGTGATTTCATCAGAGAAGCAGTGCATACCGCATTGCACACCACAGTAATGTATTCTCTGGCCCATACTGTAGCTTATTGATAAGGGGAGCTCCTTAGTGGTGAAGTTTTTCTTTCCATTTGCTTAAAGAATTTAATACCTCACTATTGCACATCTTCTGTGGGACAGACTGCTGTACTGCTTGGTTTGGTTGTGTAAAAAGCAGTTATTTCAAGTAATTATTTGACTTACAAGTCATCTTTGTTACACTAGCCAAAAAACTCCACTTAAAATCTGATCTTCATCCTATCCCTGCATTTATTTTATAGGTTTAACAAGAGGATTTATTATATTAATTTTTTCTACTGATAAGGGGTTTTTTTATGCAGAACAGTAGAGTGAGTACTGGTTGAAAACCATTTTTTAAGCGGGGTGCTTATGAGCCTGAAGTTTGATTTGTAGTTCTTAACCTGTTAGTTCTTAGATACTTGACAATGATGATCTGCTCTAAGTCATTAAGTTGTTGGCAGTGTGTGACAAATGTGTTTGATTAAAAGGATCACTAAGTCATAATCGAGGTCTGAGTATACCCAGAAGGAACAAAGAGAATCTTTGTGTTTTTCTTTCCTTACTCAAATCAAGGCTTTTAAAGCTACTTGGAGGAACTCTGCGTTCTTGTTGAGTCCCTCAGCTTGGCAGTTACGAACATTTTACCTGACAGCATAGAAGCATTTGAAAAAGACTTAAAAAATTTGTCAAAGCATCTAAGAATGCAGAAGAGTAATTTTTAAGTATACACTATATGTGAAATGACTTTAACTGCAAAATATAGTAGTTCAGTACTATCTGCTTACTTATGCTCTGCTTTGAATAGTGATTTGGATAACAAATGTCTTACATTGCCTGTTCATGCATAGAAGTGCTGTTTCTTTAGTAAAAGGTTGTTGTCTTCCCATTACCAATATTTTGAATTTTGCACAAGTATTTCAAGGTATCTCGTAATTCTCTGTATGCACCAATGGCTTCTCTCTGCTCATTCTCTCTTCTGCTGATTAACTATTGATCATTAGCCACAGGAATGATGTGCTAATACATCCTCTCTGCTGGCAGTTAGGTTGTTGATTTAAAGTCATATTTCTAAGGATCAATACCCTAGAAACAGCATTTTTCTGCTGCCACTTCTTCTCATTATCAGTCAGCATCTGTTCAGACCACTCACCAGATTGTTACAGCACTACATATTACCAGCAAGTCAAAAACAGTACAGTAATTTATTACCTGCCGAGTCATTTCCCAGAAATGCAGGTCTAATTTTTTTGGCCTACCCGTATAGAAATTCCTGTATTATCAGTGATGATAAAGGTGTGTTCATATGGAATTTTAAGTACATATATTAGCTCCTGTGCTGTTACATAATGCAGTTAAGAAATACTTTTCTTAGTATTATTTTAAATAGTTTTCTATTTATCAACTTTGCATTGTAGTTTTTAAAACTGGAAGCTAATATTTGAGTGTACTTGCACTACCTTCGCAAGTAGTTTTTGTCGTCGTTTGTTTCTCCAACTTTTACTTAACCTCTGCACTGAGCATTGCCTTCTGTTTTTAGTGAGGTTCAGTTTAGGTTTGTGTTCTCCATGCTTTTGTTTTCTTCTGTGGACATACCTAGAGGGAACGCTGACCTCTGGATTGAGGAGATGTGAGGTAGGGAGGAATGTGTTGCTCTCGATATGAGTTGCATTCTGGTATATCACTAGAGCTGTGGGTTAATGTAGTGCAACAGAAAATCTATCAAAAAATGTTCATACAATGGGAAAAAAATGAAACATTTGAATTACTGGTGTGGTTTAAACCCAGTGAAGTGCTTTCATGCAGCCTTACAGTCTGCTTTTTTGTCTCTCCCTGCACTTTCCTATTTTGCTCTCATTCCACATATACTGACATACTTTGAACTGATAACTTTTCTTCTTGAAGTTAAGTAAGACAGAGTTAGTGGGAGTTGATGCAATGACTTTGTATGAGTGGGAAGTTATGATACTGATTCTCAAAAAATGTGGTTTGAAAAATGGCAATACCAGTCTGTTCCCGGTGCCCTCTTTGCACAGTTAATTTGGAATATGTCAGAATCACAAGCCTTTTTTATTATTATTATCAGTTATACAGTACTGCTGCATAGTAACAGTGCACAGCTCTGTAACATCTCCCAGTGTATGAAGATTTTTCAGATTTTTTAAGGTAGGTACTGTTGATGGTATATAATGTACTTTTCACCTTGAAATCAAAGCTTTCTCTTCTATTTTAGAAAGAAGGCTTTGTAGTAGTTTCATTATTGTCTGTGATAAATGAATGGATAAATAACATTAAGGAAAAGAAGGTATATTTGGTTTCTTGTCTTTCCAGGCACATCCTCTTCCTTCACTGTTTTTCTTATTATTCAGATCCTCTGACTGCTAAAATTACCTTGTGCCTTTCCACGCTTCTCTTTTTGATTTACATTATCCTATTATCTTCCATGGCTTTGTCAAAAGGTTTTCTGTGAGCTGTGGGTGGAGAGTGCCGCTCTAGCTAATTAATGGTAGTTTGGAGAGTGTGGTTTTGTAGACTTGATCTATAATCAGTAAGGGCAGACCCAAAGTCTCCTTTATGGGGCAATTCAGAGAAGACTTGACTTAAAAGCTCCTTGTTTAGATTCAATGAAAACAGGGCTTTCAAGGAAAGAGTTTTTTGTTAGAGCAGTTGCTGTGATAGAAGTCCCCAAGCTAGCTTTTAAAATAACCTGTTGAATGGTAGTCCTCCTCCTCTGATTGCTTATACTTGCAAATTATCAAAACATGAAAATGATTATTTTTTGTAACTTGACAGACACCTTGTGAGTAGCTGATGTCTCAAGCCATAGATCTGAAATGAGTATTTTGAAGTCAACCTACTTTTGAAAGTAATTTAGATTCCAGAAGCTCTGCATTAGGCTATACTAACAATCCCCAAACATTTCCTTTTATGTTCCTTGCCTGTTCTTTATTTGTTTTCATTTATGGGCTGTTCTGACCCAATGATCTCTTAAAAAGCCATTGCGGTAGAGTAGCACGTGGATTTTGGGAGAGAGATTTGCAATACAGAAGTAATAACCAAGTTCTTTAACTGAAATCTTGGACCAGTGCAAGTTTCAAGTCTTCAAGGGCTTTGCTCCTGCTTTTCATCTGAGATGGCAATACAAAAACATCTGTTCCCTGAAGCTACTTTCTCTTCCTAATAAAACTTGGTAATTTCATCTTGTGTAAGAACATAGCCAAAAGCAGTCCTGAATTAGGCAAGTGCTGTATCTGTTTGTATGGAAGAGAAAGGTAGGAGCAAACAAATAGTGGTATATCTTATGCTATGTTTTCTTAGTTCCTGAAGTCTGACTGAGGAGCTTCCCCAACTTCATGTTGAACTATTTGGCATTTGAAACCCGTGATGACAGTTTTTGTATATGAACTTACCTGGCCATTTTTTAAACTAAGTTTTGGCATCCATAAGTTGTGGTTATGATTTATAACTAATTATGCAGTTTTGTTGGTTGCTTTATAGAAATTTTCTGTTTCTGTGGTAAGAGAACTGTTTGTGATGTTTCAGTGGACATACCATGACTTTATAACACATGAGTTCATCCCCCTTTCCAGAACTTCAAAAGCAGACTAAAGATTTAAAAATCTGTTTTGTTTCACTGTAGGATTTCTTCCAGTACTTGTATTTTTTGTCCTAATAAGAAAGAAAAGATTCACCAAAAATTTACTCCCTCTTCTCAAGTGAACCACTCAAGATTACCAGAAATTTTGTTTCATTTTGGAGAAATTTTCAACTTTAATAACTGCTTATCCTCAGTGAAGTTGGTACCTAATGTACAGGGGAGCAGAAACTGATCTAATTACTTTACTTGGAAGGAAACCAAATATTTTTATTATAAAAGTTAGTGTTTTGAAACACTTCTGTGATCTTCAGAATCCATGCTCATCAGGTAGTTTTAAAGCTGTGATCTTTGAGCCATGTCTTACTACTTCAAAAACCGACTCAGTGAATTTGGTAAATGATGACTGTGTGGTTGGCATTAAGTACAAAGTAGTGAAATAAAGAAGTATCTGTAAATTTAGCCATACAGTGGTTTTAGGTGTTACTTTTTGTGTGCGTGCATGTGCGCAACCAGCTTCAAATAGATTTCTCTGCTCTAATCTCATTGCTGTGCTCATGAGAGGCTTGAAGAATAGAGTTGATTCTTGAGGGTTACAATGCAAATTGAGCTGATGGGGTAATTTTTTTTCATTATTTTTTTCCTTTTCCTTCAACCCTCCTCCAAACACATATGTTCACATAAAACAGCTTAACTATATTGGCATCTTTCTGTAAAATCCTAGAGACTTAAACTCATGTAATTACTGAAGAGGATTTCTTTAGTGGGAAGACAAAGTTCTGCTTTATGATGAAAACTGACCAGTGCTAGCATCAGACTGCACTGAATCAGCTACTGAAATTGTCGTAAAAAACAACCATTTTTCTGAAAGCTTTTCTCCAGAAAAAAACCTCTGTTGCACTATAGAAAGGTGTGTTGCTTTTAACAGTGATGGTATCACTGAGCAAAGTTTCTCAATGGAAGGGGGTACAAAATCATCTAGTCTTTACAGGGTGAAATCAAGACCCAGATTATCTTGAAATTTAACAGATGGTAGAGCACAGGTAGGATCCCTTTCTGGTCAGAAATCCTACTGAGAAGTTACAAGCTATGCTTCACAATTGCTGATGTTTTTAGGTAGTTTTCAGATATTGATCTAGCTAACAGAAAATAAATTAGATTGGTAAAACCCCCAGTTTGGTGTAATAGAAGAGTAGACACAGAACCAGAAAACAAACGGTGCATGCTTAAGAAAATGCAGCCCTGTGAATCAAAGGAGGCACATTTGGCTTCAAAGTAGTGTTTGTATTCCTAACTACTCCTCAGAAATCCAAGCAGAGCCCAAAGCTTGTGAGCAGGAGATGTGTGGCTCCAGCTGATGCAATTGGAATAATTTTGACTTCATGTGAACTTTCAAAGTCTGCTTTTTGGGGAGGATCTGAAGGGACCTGGGGGTTGCAGGGGCAGGTGGAGCTGAGGAGTTGTCTGCAGGAGTCACCGTACTCAGCACAGGGAGGGCTGCAGCCTTTTTCCTGATGGAGAGTTCAAGGAGATTCCTGTGGTTTACAGTTGGCTGTCGTGGCTTCCACAAAGTCAGGGGTGGCCAGAGAAGGTCACCCCCACACACAGACAGCAAGGGTGAAAGCTGGTGTCAGAATGCTATTTCCTTTTTTTGGGAAGGGTTAAGGAACGTTCTTGCTGAACTGTTATCAACATGATTTTATATAATGAACCATAATCAGAAATAGTATGCAAGCCTGATTAAGGCTGTTGATGCAGTGAAACAGGAATACACCCACACATGTACTTTCTGTAGGTAATTTACTTTTGAGGGTTTAGTATTGGAATTTAAATTATTTCAAATCTGTTTTTATTTTACAAAATGTTTTTCATGCATGTGAACCAGGAACAGATGTATGTATTTCCTTTTACTGACCTTGACTGGAGGAAAAAAATGACATAAGGCAAAAGATTTTTCCATCATACTTCCTTTGATTATAATGAAGAAACCTCGGATGGAAATGCTGGATGGTCTCTGTTTGGGATGTTTAGCTGAAGGCTTATTTTTATGGTGTCTGTGAGTTGTTGTAGCCCAACTTACAGAAAAGCGAATAAATCTTGTGAGAAATAATTTGTGTCTTGGGCTAGAAAGGCAGTTGATAAAAGACCTGCATGGACAGGTGGGCAGGTCAAACACACGTTTACTTACACTTTGAGACAACTCATACTATCCAGTCATCCATCTAAATTTTCTTCTTAGATTTAAAGATAAATGGATGAAGTGCCAGTACTGCTGGCATATGTGCGCTTGTAATAGACTGATTCTTATTTAAATTGCAAAGTGTGTTTTTAGATGTCGCTGCCACCTTGCTTGCTCTTCTCAGTTTGTATCCTGATTTGCCAGCTTGACTGTCTGGATTCATGACTCAAATTGCTTATTTGCTTCTCCCTGGTATTGCAATTGGGTGTAGGTTGCTTCACACAATGAGTTGTGCCCAGGCTTTCACAATCACTCCTGAAGAGTTGACGTAGGTGGCCAGGTAGGTATGATTTTCCCGTTGCAGTTGCTGGAGATAACTCTCTGCCCTCAGTGAATGACTGGTATGGCTATCTTTAAAATTCAAGTGCTGTCTACTTGGATATTCTCAGTTGCTTTGACCATGATGTCTATGGTAGGACTGTAGAACATAATGTACCTACATCATCAAAACTAAGAGTCTCATCTACCGATTGGTCACTGCTCAGACAATTTCTAAGTAACTTTTCTTGGTTTTCTGCATATGAAGAGTTCTTCTTCTGTTCAAGTCCTGTGGAATCCAGCATGAACACCCACATGTAGCACAGCACTCACAAGAAATGAATCAACTGAAATATTTATATCTACCTTTTATTATTTTTAAACCATAAATGTTGCAGTCATGCAGGATGCCGATTTCTGCTGAGTAACTGCATGTTTTGGCAGGTAGGTTTTTGTCCTTTTCTACATTGTTTTATTAATCATTATTAGTATTTGAAGTATTTTAGATGTAGAATAATAGTTTATGTACTGCCAGTCTGGCTTTTGCATCATGTTTTTTTATACATTCCCATATGGAAAAGGAGAATGACTTTGTAATATTTGTTCATTTAGCAGAGTACAAGGTTTCTGTAGTTGCACTCTGTTCCCTGCTAGTTTTTTGGAGCTATTTGTGGATTTATATGTAATTCTTTTGCATTTCACATTGAAAGCTTCAGGCATCCTTTGCAGTTTTTGAGGTGATATCAGTAATGGATGTAACACGCTCATCTTTGTCACCTAGTGATAGAACACCTAGTGCTCTTAAACTCCTGTCACTTGTATGGTTATCCATATTTTTCTGATGTATTTTCAAGCCCCCAAAACTGGTGAAGTCTTACTTAAAACTGACTTTCTTTTAGTCTTAGTTTTAAATTATATTTTAAAGGAAAATTAACAAAAAAAGCTATATGCAATCACATGTGGATGTTGAACTCTTTATTCCTTCATATTCATGAATATGGTATTTTAGAAAATACATGTGTAATGCATGTATTTGGAAAATAAATGTGGTTGTCAAGGACAAAAAGCTTTTTATACGTGTTTTGTCAAAAACAGGAAAGTGAATTATCCCCAGGGATCTCTGATGTCATGCCTGCTTATGTTATATAAAAGTAAGAGAAGCCTGAAGGCTTTTTTTTTGTTCTGGTAGACTTATGGTTCCTCATAAGGTTAGATTTACACAGTATGTGTGTCAAACAGTAATTTAAGATGGTCTTCTTTTTGTGGGATGACCCCATGTTTAACTCTGAATGAAACCAAACTAGTAAATAAATGTGTTCTTTGGACAAAGACCCCACAGCTTTTTTAGTTTGGGAGGATCTGTTACATTGGAGCACTGGGAAGGGTTGCCATAAGCACTGCGCTAAAAATATGTGGCTTACTGAATCTGTTGCCATGCCTTCTATGTGAACAGTTTACTTCTCTGAAGAAAAATGTTGTTTCAGCTGGTTGTCATTTTTGTTTGCTTGTATGGATAAAGCAGGCTTCAGAAAATGCAAAAGATGGTTCCAAAAAGATGATTGCACCCAGTATTCAGTTCCCCACTTTGGGGTGGAGTATATGAGAGAAATGCAGCATTGCAGTAATCCATCAATATCCACTGTAACAGTGGTCTAGGTGGTTGCTAGTGGCAGTCATTTTAGAATCATTTGCAAATGGATGCCTGACTGATTTTGAAGCCTATTTCAGTGTTCCACTGAAGGGACACCAGATTTTGGCTTGTAAATGGGATTGCATGTTTGCAAGTTAAATGATTGCAGGCAAAGTATGAAGCTGATGGTCTAAGAGAAAAATGAAAAGAATGGAAAACATACAAAAATGCAGTTGCTGAAAATTATTCTTGCTTTCTTATAAAATCTGTTGCTTACTAACTTTTTGTTTTGTCTTCTAAGATCAGTATCTAAATAAACAGCTAACTTTTTTCTTTAAACCCTTTGTTTTAACCTACTTTTATTAGGGGGAGTTTATTTATTTATACTTTTTGTTTATCTGCACTTTCAGATCAAGTTCTTTTCACTGATATACCAGTATGTTTTCAAGAGCTTAGCAGTATAGTAATACAAAACTTATTATTTAAAAAAGATAAATTGGCATATTGGTGAAAAGAATATTCGTGAGTTTTTAGGGTTTTTTCTAACAAGATTTTTAGTGGAAGGCTGTGGAGGGTTCAACCAAGCACATTTCAATTTGAATGTTGCAGTTGTTCTCAATCATGGGATTAAAAAAAAAAGTTCAAGTTTCTGCTACAATTACTATCTTCCTCTAAGGTTTTTAATTGACTTCCTTTCTTGGTGTTGCACACTTGACTGCATTTGGCAGTCACTTGAAATGGAAACCACTGTACTTCTTGCAAGGATTGTTTGAGAAGGACATGCTTTTTTATCTGTTCAAACCTGTGAACTGTTAAAAGAATCTTTGTTGCTCTTTGTAGCCCTTGTATGACTTTATAGTCTGGACTGTAATTTCCAATATAATTATTTTGTGCTGTCCTTACTTGGCTAAAAGAAAAATAATCTGAATACCTAAAAGATTCATGCTGCAGGGCATATTCCAGGTTATTAGAGTCAAAATTTCCTGTAGAAACATACAATGAATGTTTGATGGGTTTGTCTTTAATGTTTTCTTCATATAGCAGTAGTGAATGCAGTTCATTAAGCACATTTACTATTGTAAAACACTAGTAATTAAGGGAAGTCTTTAAATGACATGAGGGTTAATTACCGTGTTTGCTTATGTTATATTTAAGTGCTTCAGTCTAGAGAAGTTTTGTAAAGATAACATTAAGATCTTGTGTGTAAATATATGTAGATATATGTATACAAAAATATACGTGGTATATATTGTGACACAGAAGCAAAGCATCTATCTTAACTATCTAAACTATCTATTTTAACTTGTGTTAAAGTCTTTGTCAAAAGAATACCATTTAGGTATTGACATTTTAATAGGTTATTTGGGGGGAGGAAGACCCTTTCTTGGGTGTATACTTTTAAATGTTATATTTCACTAGTAGATTAAACTTGTTTTTCACTTTGCAAATATGGTGTTTGGTTTTATCTGTGGAACTTGCAGTTGCCTTGTTTAAATTTTTTTTTTAATATACAGGAACTGTAATAAATACAAGTAACGATCTATTTGGTATTTTGACATTAAGTGATAAGGAAGCAAATTCATTGAAGACCTATTAGTTATTTGGAAGCTTGAAGAAATGATTTTTAATGGTGTTTAGAAAAAGATCTCAAATGCTTAGCAATTTGCGGAGGAGGGGTTGTTTGTTTTTGTTTTGGCTTGTGACTCTTCATAGGTCAGATTGTCACAGTATCAAATATTAGTCATTGATTAACTTGTCAGTAAAGCAACTTTTTATGAGTTTACACACCAGGAAGAGCAGTCTGTTTCTAGAACCATTGCCCAGGGATGCAATATAGCAACAACTGTGAACTGAGAAATAGACATCTCTTTAAAATAAGAAAAGGGAGGGGTATAAATCAAACTGCTTCATAGTTAGTAAAAATTTGCTTTCTTGAGAGATGGTATCTGTGAGCTGAAATAATTTGCTCTTGTGTTGCCACTGATGTAGACTTGTTTCCTAGAGAGCAAGAACTCCTTTTAAAAGTAAATTATCAACAGTTTTGTTCCAGGAATAGAATATCGTCTAGCATACAGTAAGACTTGTCATCATCTCTTTTAGATCCTGTAAATTAGCTTTCAGGAAAGGGATTCTACACTTAATTAGCTGGATGAGTGACATTGGTACCAAAATGGAACATGAGTGTTGAAGTAGGAATGACCATGAGCAGTCCTTTTCTCACTTTTCCTTTCTGTCTCAGTTAAAAGGAGTTTTGAAGTTTGTTTCAGTAACAGTTACTTGTACACTTGAAAAATGTGATGTCCATGTCTTGATTAGTGTGTATGAAATGGATGTGAAAACAGAGGATGCAGTTCTGGCTTGTAGATGTTGTTGTGTTTGCTTGGTGAATAATGAGTAGGAAATGGAGCAAAATGTGCTGAAGTGCACAGGTGGGAGATAACTGTCCCCTGTGTTGCTATATCTGTCTCAGTTTGATAGCTTTTATTACGCTTCATTTACCATCCGGTTATGTCACCAGCGTTTACCACTGACTGCAGGAGATTATGATTATTGAGTGTGACTTCATGGTCTTCTGCACAGGGAGGCCAGCTGGTTCACTGTGCTCTGAGCCAGCTGATGGTTTACAGCCATGGTTACCAGGGCCCGGAACCTGGGGGAGCAGATTCAGCAGCGTGCCTCGGTGGATGTGCTCAATTCAGCACCCTCGTGTAGTGACTGCGCACCCGCCGGATGTTCCGCCCTGAAAGCAGCGCGAGCTTGGCTTTGTCTGTAGAGAGGCATACTGCAAGAGCGCAGGAGCTGGTGGTAGTGACTCACAGTAATTACTGTTACACCCTAAAATCAATGTAACCTTGCCTAGGTTCATGTGTATTTGCATCAGCTACTTCAGCAGAGAATGAAGCTAAGAATAAAGCGGTGCTAAATCCTAGCAGATCAGTGCAGGTGATCCTTGTGTGTATCGCAACAGATGGCACCCAGTGTCCTCAGAACAAAGGTTTCCTTCTGGTGGTTAGGGTGCAAAGAGACATTTAGAGAAAAAGGCAGAAACACATGTGAATCAGTCACAAATTTTGTAGACACAGAAACTGGTGAATTGGAGGGAAAAGAAAGGGAGGTTGGGGGAATCTGTCTGTGCAGAGCTGACAGCACAAATTCTGGTAACACAAAGCCAGCAATTCTGCTAAGTTTGAAACAAAATATAACCGGTAAGTTAGTAAAATTCCAAACACTGTTTTTCAAATAGATTTTCAGTTGATAAAAACTTCCTCAGAAAGATGCACCTTTTAGCTTTCCTGGAATTACTATGATGAAAGTAATCCCGGGAAGAAAAGGATAAAATTAATAATAGGTAACCAGATAAAATATTTCAAAATGCTAAATTGAATCTTTCTTCTCTGAGGAATTAATTTTATGAAATTAGACATTATTTTCTACATATAATAACTTAATTGGCTGATAAATTAATATTCCCTCTTGGGATTGGATCTGTTATAATTCAGGTAAAAATTTGTGATACAAATAGATAAGTTGTCATATATAAAATATTTTTACTTGTTCTCATTTATTTTCCTAGTTTTAGAGGAGCTTCTAGTTTTCAGGGACTTATGCCGATGCCGTTTCTTTTCCCAGTAAAGTTAGCAAGAGCTACTGCCAGTGTGCTGTTGCACTGCATTTTCTAAATTGAATATATTTTAGTAAACCCTGTGGAACAGAGCAGATTTTAGTTATGTTTTTAACAACTGCTTACTGTAAAATGTTATTCTAATCTCCTTATCCTACAGTTTTTGTGGATTTTAAAGTATACCTGGCAATATGTTGCATTTACCACCCTCTACTATGTTTTAATGTTTGGAGTGGAGCAGGTGTGTGGTATGGAGGCTTGGCAAAAGTGAGCCTTTCCTAAAAGTTGAAACTGATTCACTAATTCCCAAATTTTTAATTTTAAAATGCCAGTTTTTAATGAGGGCTGATGGTGAAGTATGAGGTCTTTGCTTTGGAACATTATGAACCATGAATAATTTGGTACTCCCAAATCTATCTCTGTCAACATCAGACTAGTAGGATCATTAGCACCCGTGATTCCAAAATCTGGAGTCTCATCATGTTCTCAGTAGATAAGAGTAATTGCTAAATCTTGTGAAGTAAGACTCAGTTGTGAGTAAAGTCACTATTTTGCAGGGAAAAAGAGCATGATACCACATAAACTACGGCTATGAAAAACTATCACAGAAGGTCTCTGAACTGATGTGTCAGGCATGAGCTCCTTTTCTCCATTCACCTTAACAAGCAGTTGTTGAATTATCTTCTTTGTATAACTGGATCCAAGATAGAAACTGATTACTGTGCAATAGTTGAGGGTTTTTTTACTATCCTGATTGGAGCAAAATATTTCTTCTTGATTGACTACTTATATTTGTTGCTTTGTATTCCAAAGGTCTCTAGATGAAATCCTGACTGGTAGGTCTTCCTTTTTCTGCATGTCTGACTTCAGGCACAACAAATAAGAAATCAAGATGCTTGATTTCCCTGCCTTTTAAGAATGATGGAGTCTGCAAAACCATCTTGCTGTTCATCTACGTAGTCCTTTTAAGTTTTGTAAGAGTGGTTCTTTGTCTTACACATAAAACTTTGGCTTTGGAGAAGACATCAAAGTGATTAAAAAAGGTATAAATAGAAAGCAAAAGAATGAAGATAGGTTTGTGCTCATTTTGAGCAGAGATTAGGTACTTAGTCATCTGGTACTGGTAAAAACCTAAGAAAAAAATTTGTCCTAAGGATCTGAGACCCATTTTGAACAGATACTTGGACTGCTTTTGTAATTATTGTATGCAATCTGATAAGCAAATAATTGGTTTTCTGATTATTTTCTTAACTCTCTATTCAGATTTTTAATTGGTGTAATCAGTACTAAGTTTTCACTTACCCTTTCAGTAGTTTTTGCATGTGGTTTTCATTTACAACTTTTTATATGTAGCTGTTCATCTGATTATTTTGTTGGCATCCTCTGTAAGTTGAGATAAATTGAAAAAGTGCACATTTTTGTGGTTATACGAGTTTGTCCTCACCATATTCTGTTTGCATGGATATTAACAGCTCTACCTTAAGCTGTATTTTTTTCTATATTGAAATAGAAGCAAAGTAAGAATTGTTACTCTTCACAAATGGTGCTCTTGGCTTTAGAGGTCAGAACTATACTGCCTATCTTGTAATTGTAACTAATTTTAATAGATTACATATTCTGTGTTAGCAATTTTGCTGCTTAATATTTAAGTTCTGGAATGTTTTTAAGTTCAAACTAACACCAGTTACTGGTAACTGATGGTCATTTAAATCGAGTGGAATTCGCTCTATCTCTGATGCTGTCATGTTTCGCAAATAATGAATACAAGAAAAGGTTAAAGTAAGATTGCTGTTATTGTTTGTTTTCATTAAAGCTGATAGCCAGTGTACCCAGGACCTGTGCTTTAGGAATTTTTAATGTCATCGAATTAATGTTTTCACTTTATTTTGATTGGAGCTAATCAAAGCTTTTACACTAGACTGTTAGGTTTCAAATTAGACACCAGGCTGGAAAGGTCTAGAAAAATAAACATGGACAGGTGGTTGCAGTCTCCAAAAAATTGGACTTAATAGTGATTTAATTCATATAGACACAGTCAAGGGTGGAGTTCATTTCTTCAGAGTATGATATCAACTATTACCATAATCATTTATGGCCTGTGTTCCAGCTGCTACAGCAGATGAAGGAGGACAGCTGCAAAAACCTGCAGAACATGAAACAGCTGGTCCCCAGAGTGAGACATCCGTAAAGCTGAGTCAGGAACAGAGATTTCCTTTGGAAAATGTGGTCACGTAACTAATGACAAAACCATGTATACTACAGGTCAAGAATGAGTTACATAGTCCACTTAGTTATATTTTTTTCATATGCTTATAGATATGTTTGTGTATCTGTATCCTTTTCAGGATTGTTGTCCTGAATAGTTTTTAAAGGAGAAAAATATAATTTGAAGAGGTAGGGAGAACTGGTGGTGTTTGGATGCTTTTATGGTCAACACCAAGCTTGGGAATTTTTAGAATTGCTGTGTGAACTTATGCACTTTAGTTAATGAGTAACCTGTACTATTAGGTTTTCTGTTTCAGTAGAACAGCATTTGGTGGGGAGGAGGTGTATACTTTGCTTTTAGAGATACTGATGGTGCAAGAGGAAGAGACAGAGGGACAAATCTTGGCTTTCACTGCAGATTGTGAAGAGAAACTTGTGGTAGTAGATGCTTGTACTTCTGCATGTTTTATGTTCAACTCTCAGCTTGACTTTCCCTTTACGATCCCTTTAAGCCTGGTGTTCTTCTGCCCTAAATCCTTATCAGTTTTTATTCTATTTTCCTTCTGCCCTGCCTATAAAAGCAAGCCTGCACAGATCTTTAGGAACTGCTATGAAGTGTTGCCATTTCATGCAGGTTAATAGTGCTTAAACACTCTTTGATAGGCACTGTTCAAAAGTATGGACAGAAGATTGGGTTATATCATGGCATACAATGTTTGCATTTTCCCTTCCTTTATCTTATGGTCCACAAAGTTGTTTGTCCAGCCTGATTAGTTCATGAAGGTTGAAGAGTGTTTAAAAACTGTACAAAGTTATAGCTGAATATTCAGTAGTTTTGCAACAGCAGCATGGGTAAACTGCCTTTCTAAAGTTATTCTAACTATTTAACTAGAAAAACTCCTGTTATTTCAGCAGTATTATTGACAGCACAATGCTGAGTGCTGCAGCTGACAACAGAAGGAAAGGATGCCATCTAGGAAGACGCTGACAAGCTGAAGGAGCGGGTCTGTGAGAATCTAATGGGGTTCAACAGGACCAAGTGCAAGGTGCCATGCCTGGGTCAGAGCAATCCTAGACATGAGTACAGACTGGGAGATGAACTTTTTGAGAGCAATTATGTGGAGAAGGACTTGGGGTGCTGCTGGACAAAAAGCTGTAGAGAAGTCAACAATGCTGCAAGTGCAGTTCAGAAATCCGACCATATCCTGGGCTGCGTCAAACACAGCAGGATTAGCAGAGCCAGGGAAGTTGGTCTCCCCTGTATTCTGTCCTTGTTAGACCCCACCTGGAGTAGTGTGTCCGAGTCTGGGTGCTTCAGGACAGGAAACACGTGGAACAGTTAGAGCACTTCCAGAGAAAGGCCGTGAAGATCATAAGAGGGCTTGAGCAATTCTTCTAAGACAGATTGAGAGAACTGGGATTGTTCACCTGGAGAAGAGAAGGCTGTGAGGAGACCTTATTGCTGCCTTCCAGTTCTTAAAGAGGGCTTTGAAAAAGATGGAGACTTTCTCCCTGAGCAAATAGTGATAGCGTGACAGGGAACATTTTTAAACTTAAAAAAAAAAAAAAAACCAAAAAACAAACAAACAAACAAACAAAAATTTAGATTAAATGGTAAAAAGTTCTTTCCTGTGAGGGTGGTGAGGCACTGGAACAGGCTGCACAGAGAAGTTGTGGATGGTCCATCCCTGGGGGTGTTCAAGATCTGACCTAGTGGGTAGCAAACCTGCCTGTGGCAGGGGTGTTGGAACTGGATGATCTTTAAGGTCCCTTCTAACTCAAACCATTCCATGATTATAAGATTGTAGCAGCATTACAAGGAGAAGAGCTGTATTTATGTAAATGGCTGTGCAAATACAGTAGTACCCTGGGTGACTCGCACTGTTCTCGTTACGTGTGATGCAGTCAGCCTGCATTTTAAGTATTCCTTATGTGCTGAGCTTTATATTAAGAACAGCTATTTTAAAGAGTTGCTTTATTCGGCAAGTGAAATTTAAACATGCTGCCTTTGGAGGCAGAAAGTGTCCTGGCTTGGTATTTAATTAGTGTGGTGCAAAGTACTGTAGTTCTGAGACTGCAGAAAGTGCTGGTTTCCCTGGAAGCATCAGAAGGCCTTGATTTTAGACAATAATGTATTGTCAATGCACTGCTGGTTCAGCAGCGTCTCTGCACACATTTGGCAAATATTTAAAGGACACATTTTGTGTGATTGGTTCAGCCTTTGAAAATTACTAACTTCTTTGTGTTAAAGGATGTACACACCAATGCATGATTTTATCTTGACAATCCCATGCTTTTGTCTCCTACCAGCAAGGATGTATTTGTGGATTATGTTTTTTTAGCTCCTCAAAGGGCAGTGTACTAAAGGCTTTGTAATCACTTCTGTACTGATGAGGTATGGGAAAGCATTTAATTTCTGTGACCTTGTGAAGCTGGAATAATACAGGAGCTGTGGTAGACAAAATTTTACTAGCCAGGGAAATAAATGAAACTTTTTAGCTTTAACCTTTTTATATGTTGTAAACTCTGGTCAGAGGTAATACATATTTTCTGGACTATGCAGCTAATCTGAAAATAAGGCTGGGCAAAGCACAAAATAAATGTTCTTGACAACCATCCTCTTACAATTTTGTACATTTTTTGCTAATTAGCTTCCTTTTCTTTTTTTTTTTTTTTTTTTTTTTATAATTTCTCATTTTTTTTTTTTTTTTTTTTTTTTTTTTTTTTTTACATATCAGATATTTACATTAATGGGAAAGCTGAATAGGTAGTGTTAATACCTAATAGCAACCAGTGATATATGACTTGCAAATGGTAAATTCTTTGGGTATAAAAATTGGAGTTCTGATCTGTCTCATAAATAATTTCTCTGGGAAACAGGGTATGTTGTGTGTGTCCTTCCTGAGAAGCTGCTCCCTACTTGTGCTTTGTAACAATGTTCACTAACCCAACTAAAAAGTACCATTAATAAAGTGAAAAGGAAAAAAAAAATATCTGTTGGAATCAGAACCGAGAAATTTTTATCAGAAGGCAGCCCAACAATATCTAAGAAACTCCTCACCACCATGTAACTCAGTGATGCATTTTTGAGATGATGATCAATGTGATTAAAAAATGTTTGTTAACAATATTAATTATGTGTAATAATTACCTCAATAGTGTCAGTTACAAAAAGAAGTTCTGTATTAAAGAATTAATTATTTTCTCTCCTTTTCAATTCTAGGTTTAAAAGACGCATAAGTGATTCAATTGCAAGTCCAATATTTTGGAGCGTGAGTGATGTTAAAACTATTTGAATGTATTGGAGCATGGCTGCTTCTTAAAATGCAGAAGTTAAAGGAAATTACTGCCTATCAAAACCTACTGAATATCTGAATTTTCTAGACATCCTGCATTTAACTGTGTCCTTAAATGTCCACGATTAAGATCTCATGCAACCATTGTATATTTTGGAGACTATTCTCCAGAAGAGAACTGGGCATTTAAAAAGCAGAAATGACTGTGTTTTTTCTTGGAACTTACTAAGGTTGAACATACTGAAAGACCATGACCAGCTTGAAGCGGTCCCAGACGGAAAGGGCTGTTGCCACTGGGGTGTCAGTCGGAACCGATGGCACCTCAAAAGTCCACTCGGATGATTTCTACATGAGGCGCTTTAGGTCACAGAACGGCAGCTTAGGATCTGCAGTCATGGCGCCAGTGGGACCTCCTCGCAATGAGAGCTCCCATCATGTTACCTCTACCCCTGGAGTCCCTAAAATGGGGGTCAGGGCAAGGATTGCTGATTGGCCCCCAAGGAAGGAGAACATCAAGGACACAAGCAGATCTAGTCAAGATATTGAAACTTCAAGTTGCCTTGACAGCATGTCTTCTAAAAGCAGTCCTGGGAGTCAGGGAAGCTCTGTTAACCTGAATGCTGGTGATTCTGTCATGTTAAAGAGCATCCAGAGCACACTTAAAAACAAGACCAGACAATCTGAGAATCTAGACTCCAGGTTTCTTACACCCGATGGCTATCCCAGTTCCCCAAGGAAAGCTCTTCGCAGAATACGACAGCGCAGCAACAGCGACATCACCATAAGTGAGCTTGATGTGGATAGTTTTGATGAATGTATTTCACCCACGTTTAAATCTGGACCGTCTTTGCACAGAGAGTATGGCAGCACATCTTCCATAGATAAGCAGGGAACTTCAGGGGAAAGTTTTTTTGACTTATTGAAGGGCTATAAAGATGAAAAGTCTGATCAGAGAAGCCCAGGCTCAACTAAACTTGGTGAGCTTCTGCTTGCCAGTGGAAGCAAGGGTTCAGGGTTCTCTCTAGATGTGATAGATGGACCTATTACTCAAAGGGAAAACCTGAGACTCTTTAAGGAAAGGGAGAAGCCACTCAAGAGACGCTCAAAATCAGAGACGGGAGATTCATCTATTTTTCGTAAGCTGCGCAATGCCAAAGGTGAGGGGGAACTTGGGAAGTCCTCAGATCTTGAAGATAACAGGTCAGAAGATAGCATTAAGCCTTGGACTTGTCCAAAGTGTTTTGCTCATTATGATGTACAGAGTATTTTATTTGATTTAAATGAAGCAGCAATCAACAGGCATAACGTTATTAAAAGAAGGAACACAACGACAGGTGCATCTGCTGCTGCTGTAGCATCACTTGTCTCTGGACCCTTGTCCCATTCTGCAAGTTTCAATTCTCCAATGGGCAGTACTGAAGACCTGAATTCAAAAGGAAGTCTCAATATGGACCAGGGGGACGATAAAAGCAATGAACTAGTGATGAGTTGTCCTTATTTTCGTAATGAGATTGGTGGGGAAGGGGAAAGGAAGATCAGCCTTTCCAAATCTAATTCAGGTTCCTTCAGTGGATGTGAAAGTGCCTCATTTGAGTCGACTCTAAGTTCTCATTGCACAAATGCTGGAGTTGCAGTTCTGGAAGTTCCCAAGGAGAATCTGATTTTACATCTAGACAGAGTGAAAAGATACATCGTTGAACACGTAGACCTTGGTGCATATTATTATCGAAAATTCTTCTATCAGAAAGGTAGGTAAATTTTATTTCTCCTTTAGTTTTAAGAATGATTTTTTGTTTGCCAAACATGAAGAATCCAGTTGATACCTAATAGTATTTGCAAGAATTAGGAATTTCTTTAATATGGTGTATTTTCCTGATAGTATGTGATATATCTAATAGTCATTTAGAGTGTTAGAGTATAAGAATGTTGAGGATTTTATTGCTGATAGGTACGATAGCAAAGACTACAAAATATGGGTATCTTGAAACACAGTTTTGGGTATCCATAGGAGTGGACAGGGGTTGACACTTGAAAGATTGAAACAAGAAAATCCTAAAACATGAGAACTTTCTTCCCAGCGTGCCAGGAGTTGATGTACTGAGGATGTAATAGAACGTGGGTCTTGGACAGTTAGCATTTACAATAATCTTTGGACATACTAATTAACTTAATAATCCATTTCAAAATTTTTCAAAGTAAATAATACAGAAATGAAGATAAGTATAAATATCACTTTATATACATGCACAAATACCTGTGTTTCAATGCCAGCAGTGTATCTGAAAAAACAGAGTGCATTTCTCTTATCACATGGTTCTGCCCTGAAACCAAGGATTATAATTTCCATTGGATGTATATGGGATGGAGAAAGAAGCCCAAAGCCAAAAGGTCAAAGCCTTTTGACCTATAGAAAAGAGCAATCCCCAAACGTTACCCAGATACTCCTGCTCTCTGTCCCCCCTGTCAAAATGATACTGGCACCAGGAGATTCAGTTTTCCCTCTGTTCTTCATGATTCTGAAAATGATCAAAAAGGAGTGCAGACCAAAGTCCTTTAAAATAATTCTGTCTGCAGGGTTGTATTGTGTTTCTGAGGGATAGAGCTGGTCTGATGACTGACCTGGAGAGTGCTTGTTCTTACCGTCCAATGATCAGGATTGGGTTTCTCCTCTTTAGTGAATGCAGGTCAAAAGAGCTTGTTTCTCACATGTAAAAGCAACAAGGATGCCTGGTTAAATTTAAACTGATGGTCTTAACTTCTTAACTGCATGTTATTGCTAATAATCCCATTTCCCATTTTTCTCTTGCCTTCAAGATATGTCCATCTCTCACCTCTTCCTCACTGCATTTGTCCATTGTTTAGGTGACTCTTGTGAAACTCTTTCCATAGTTACTTTCTGCATTCTTTCTAGGACTGAGAGGTAGCCTTTGCCCCATGTTTCTTGGGAGCACTGCTCCATATCCTTTAGAGATGTAGGAGTTAGGAATAATAATGGTTTCCTGGGAAAAGTAAGCTAGATGTGTTATAGGATAAGGTGTGTTTGGACGGGAGAGCCTGAGGTTTTTGACCTTTGTCTGGTTATCTTCCTCTCCATCTCCCTCTGGAACAATTTGATTCCTTATCAGTCTAGTGAGTTTTGCAGTCAGCAAGTAAAGTTTCATGTTACAGCTGACCTGATTTACAGCATTTCATCAGTAAGAGGGAAGACATTATTCTCCCTCTTCTTGTACAGGTTCTCTTGTTTTCAGAGAACTTGATAAGCTGGTTGAGTTTACTAAACAAGCAAGAAGAATTCTTGCAAACCCAATAAATTTGGCATTTACTGCTTGGTTGTTTCTCTCCAGTTCTGGTAAGGGATATTATCTTTCCTGGCAATCAGAGAAGTGCCAAAACCATAGGGCCAGGTAAGGGATGAAAGAGAACAGCAGAAGAGGAAGGTGGTGTGAGTGGAATTTCAGCCCTTAGGCAAAAACGATTTATTGGTTTGCTTTCTCCTTAAGGGAAGCCACACCCTCATGCTACTACAGTTCCAGTCACCATCATGTTTCCATTCTTTGGGTAGATGTAGTTAAGAGCAGCTGATAAAATCAACATAATCTAGTCATAGATTATGAAGAATTATTAAGGTTGACATAAGGTCGCTATAAGGTGAGGGGCAGCCAGATATGAAAGTGTATGTTATGGAGTAGGATTGGATGGGGAGCTGCTGTGAATTTTTTTTTTTTTTCCTTAAGCAGTAAAACTGGGTTTTTAATTAATTTTTGTTGTATTCAGTCCAGCAGAGTCCTAATCAGGGATGTTGTATCAGCGACTTCTATCTGAAAAGCTGTACTTTAGAAGCCTCATTAGCTATCCCAAACCCCAGTTTTCTACAATACAAATCACATTTTGTTGACCGCCCAGAGTATCATTGTTCCCTGAAGAAACTTTAGCCTAAAGCTGATGAGGTGGGATGGTAATAAAACTTGAAGCAGCATAATAGAGAAAAATAAATCTAGGAAGTCAGTTGTAACTGAATTTTTTATGTAACATGAAGCAAGTAATGATGTAGGATATTTTTGCTGGAAGAGGAGGTTAGATTTTTATGATGTTACAAATGGAACAGACAGTGCCAAAAGACAGTTTCAGTAGGATCAGCTCATCAAGTCAGTAGGCTTTGTATAATTTCATAGTCTAAGAAGTATTCTTAGATGAATTCTGATTTGAAAACAATACCTTTTAAAAATCTCAAACCAGGAAAATTTCATGGACTTGGGGAACACCCGATAATCCTAGAGCTTACAAAGAATAAAAAACATTGTTCCAGAGAGTTGTAAGACTAAGTTGGTTTTCATTCCAAATGGAAATAACAAAGAAGGTAATTTGGGACTGTATTAATAAAGAACTTCCAGTTAAAAATCATCAATGACGCCAGTCAACATGATTTAATGAAAAATAGGTCTTGTCACATCAAAGAAAGAAAACATAGTTCGTCTTGTGTCTTAAAAAAAAAGGATGAAAAACACTGAATTCATATAGGCCCTTTTAATTTCTTCAGGGTAATTTAGTGAAATGCCGATGGTGACTTGTCTGAAGTCTTTAATTATATGAAATCAGTAGCTCATTTTTTACAGGTACTGTTACTTAGTTGAGAGATCCATCTCAAGTCTTAGCAGTGTATGGAGGAAGGATAAGTGAGCTTCCATGTTAGTAATACTAACGTGGGCAAATTAATTCTAATATTTTGGTCTAGTTTGTGTAAAATATTTGCATGTGACATTTATGGATGAGTCTTGTGTAAGTTTAGTGAATGCAAATGAATGAGGTTTTGTATGTCAAGGAAATCGGTCTTTCTACAGAGTAGTGGAATTGATAAATAGTATTCTGGCCTGGTGTCCAGTCTTCTAAACATGAAAATACTGGTGGAGACAGTTTAGTGGAGGTAAGAAAAATGATACTTAGATATTGGGAAGGGAACTTTATAATGGTACTACCCAAGGCTGAATTCAGTTTCTCCACTTTATATCTGAACTAATTGTGCAAAATCCCTTTGTATTCAGTGGAGAGAAATGAACATTGCAGGATCGTATGAATTGCAGTCTCTTCCCTCGATTCACTAACAGAAACTCATGCACAACTAACTCATGTGGAAATATTTATTTTTATAGGAAATGAATGCTGCTCTTATCATACACAAGATGTATTTACAATGTGATTAAATAATGTGGTGTTTTAAAAGGTGTATTTGATAGAAAGACTTAAATAAAAGTTTGAAGTGTAGATGTTTATAAGTTAAGCTTGTGCATAAAAAAGAGGGAGAGAGGATGGAGCCAGTGCAAGAACCAATTTGTTTAAGTTGCAGGTATGTTTATTAAAGACTTATTTATAATCAGTATTGAAATCACAGAGAGAAAAATTAGTTTCCATCATCTTGTCCAAGTGCAGTTCAGAAAAGAGAGCATATCACTCCAGAGGAGCAGTCTGTTTTCTCTGTCCCCATAATTGCATCTGGGAATTACAGTTCTCATGGAAAGAACCAAGAGCATCTGTTTTGCTTCCATCCTCCTCACACAGTAGTTGCTAATGTTGCCATTTAGGATAAATTTTAGTTACTGGCTTAGAATGAAAGACTTGACTGAGAAGTAAATAGTTTCCTGGACTGGTTTCATGACAAATGAGCTGTTGGTCAGCTTTCCTTTAACTGTTGGCAGCCAGTAAAAACACCCTTTGCCCCTAATGCTTTAAATTGCTGCATATTCTATCCAAGAGTTGATGCCTTTCAAGTATGTGGCTAGACTTGCAGAGCTCCCAAAATGCTGCCTGCCCTTTTGTCTCTAGAGAACTACTGAGCAGTGTTTTCCAGTACTGCAAATTCTGAGCTAGAGGAAAATGCTTGATGCAAGTTTCATTCAGAAGAGAAATATTTGGGAGTTTTATTTCTAGTCTGATTACACAGAATATCAGTTGCACATGATATCTAAAGAGAAATATGATGAAAGTACAAAATAACTTTCTCAGTTAAAATCAACTGCATTTACTTGGATTTCCTTTACAAAGGAAACTCATAAATATCTCCAAGGAAAATAAATATTTTAGTTTTGGTTCTTTCACAGGAAGTATCTTTTGAGTTATATGATAGATATTTAACTATTTTTAAAAATATGTATAATTTAATGACCAGCTACAATCAAGTAATTTTTTTTTCGTTATGGGTTTAGAAATTAATTTATGGCTGCTGCTAGCTGTCCTGATTGTCTGTTAGTTAAGTGATTTTTCAACAGTTGTTTAGATTAAGTGACAAGCTTGAGAAGTGTTGTTTCCAATTCCACAGCTTCTGTGTGGTGTGGAGAAATAAGCTGTCTAAGGTATTCATGTTTGACATCAAGTTCTTGAATTATGATTGTGACATAGCCCTTGTTCTCCCAATAAAACAACTAATTAGCTCCCTTTACATTGGATATTAAGCATTTTGCAGTTTAATTCTGCTACCTCTTTTCCTGCACTGGAAAGAGAAAATTGTTGGATGTAGGAAGATTCAAAATTTAAGGGAAAATCAGGTGGAGGTACAAGAAAGTGTACCAGAAGGAGAAGTAGTCAGGTACAGGGATACATACTGTAGCTTGCAGAATGAACAGAGGGAGGAGAAAGAATGAGGATGAAGGTAACCCATTAGTAAATGTGAGTAGAGGAGAGGGCAAAGGATTTGCAAAGGAGAGCAAGAAAGATGCTGCCCAGTACAGAATGAAGGAAAAGAGAATAAAAGACATTTCCTCTTAGCAGAAAAGTTCCACACTACTTTGTGCATTTTTCCACACCAATAGGAGCTAATTAAAAAGCTTAAGCAAATGTTACAGAATTGTATGTGTATTTTGTAGTTTGGGTATGTGTATGCAGTTTGACATTCCTCTTGCCACCCTTCTTAAATGTGTTTGAAAGATGCAGAATAATTTCTCCTGAGAAAATTCGCTATCTGAATTCCAGGCTAGAGTGGTTGCAGGGTACTCAAGTTTTACCATCAGTTTTAACACCAGTTTTGTGTGGCTGTCAATCCAGAAAGCTAGTGAATTGTTTGGACCCTTCTAGTATGCATGACCACCATATCTTTTTTCTTTAAGGTTTTGCATTATAAAAGCAAAGCCACATCACTGTTTTTAAGTCACTAAGCAGTTTAGTGTGGAGATGACCAAGTTATCTCAGGTTTTGGAAGCTGCGTAATATGCCGATTCAAAAATTAATCTTTCTCCAAGACTTGCTTCTGCCCTGACCTTGTCTGCCATAAACTGTTTGGCCAGCTATAAACATCCTGAAAAAAAACCAAGCTGCTTAATGCAGGAGGAAGAAAGACTAGGATGCTAGTAAGATAGTTTGAAATTTTGAACAACAGAATCTCTCTAGCGTTTACAGGTCTCATATGTGTGGACTAGTATGGAAACATATTTAGAGGTTATATAGATAATCTAATTTATTAGTAATTTCCCCAGTCACTGTTCAGCCACCCAAAGTTTAATGACAATATTTACACAATATTCTATAAGATAGTAGAAGAATTTTTAATTTTAATTACCCTGGTTTAGAGCATTGGCTTTTCATGACTTGGAGGAATTTGATAGAAAGCAAGTTTTCTAATGCTGCAAGAAACATTGTCTTGCATGCCCTGAAATCTTTACCAGAATACATTGAGTGAAGGATAATAAAATACCAGACACTGGGGACTTGAGTAAAGCCCCCAGGGGCTTAAAGTGCTGGACAGCTCTGTGTAACCACTTAGTATGTTGGTGGGAGATTTTGCAAGAACCAGTAAGTATAAGTTTTAAAAGAATTAGTAGAAAATGAGGCTCCCAAATCTTTAACAATATTATTAATTGGAAAAATTATTGCCATTCACTTTGGATGGAGTGTATTTCAATATCTATTTTTATTATCTTTGAAGATGCAGTTCTTGATGATGTTAAAATACTTTACATTTTATCTCTATGGTAGAATAGCTCTTATTAGACTACTCCTAAAGTTCTTATTTAAAATTGTGGTTGTTTTAAGAATAAGAAGTAATCTATATGTAGTAAAGGCAACATAATTACATTTCCTGTCAGGGCAGTTACATCTCTTTTTTATTCTGCTGAATTTCACATTTCTTTAAATTGCTGAATTTTCAGGTGGTTCTAATTTTTTATTTTTCGTGCAAGTATAAATTCATTCATATATGCAGTTTATGGGAAATGATAACATGGGACTTATTTTTCTTGTACAATGCTTGACTCCTATTTTTTGGCTTTTCTCCTAAATTTTCTTTTAGGGAATGTATGTTTAAAATCAGCAGTCACTCAAGATATGTACAGCTCTGTTTATATGTTGCTGCATTAATGGTGATATACCTCTGTCATCAGTCAGGATAGTTTGTAATGCTCAAAAGGTTCCATAGAGGAGCCTTCAACCCCAATCTCTAAAATTGTTGAGCTTTAATTTTTTTTTAAATATGCTTTTATAACTTTTTTCACATAAAGCTTGGCTTTACATATCTATAGTTAGATGAATATAAAAATGTATTTCAAAGAATCTGCTGTTCAGCTACTGAGTGATTTTCACCAATCTTGTATTCTCCTTTCTGCTGCCTTCCCCACTGGATGGGTTTTCAGCTGAACTCTTAGCACTTTAGGGATTGTTGAACACTTCACTGTTCAATGTTTGTGCTAGTCATTTTCTTCTTATGCTTTGTTTTTCTGTGGTACTATGATTTGATATTTTTGCAGTGAACAAGCCTTTAACTTCTTTTTCAGCTTCATCAGTTTTTCCCATTTTAGAACTGAGTAACGTGTATGGAAAAAGCAAAACACAGTCAAACAAAAATAAATAATTTACATCCTTTGTTAAGTACAGTTGTTTGACATTTCTATTTTAACATAGGTTGTTGAGTTTCCCACTCTGGTGCATTTGGCTTCCTTCTTTTTATTTTTAAGGGGGAAATTGGTTGTACTTATTTAGTTCAATGTGAATGAAACAGATGGCAATATAAAAGCTGATGTAAGAGGTGTATCCTCTTTTGGGCCTATTTGAGCAAAGATGCCATGTTGAATTTCAGCCTTTTTGTATGAAAGAAGCTCATAAGAGAATTGAAGCACAAGAAGGACATCCTGGTACCACTGGAAGGCATGCTCTTATTGATTCCATGGACCTGGAAGTTTATTTCCAATGTAACAATCAAGTATGAAAATATAGTTGAGGTATAAGAAGTAAGACAGACTTTTTTTTTTTCCTTCTTTTTTTTTTTTTTCTCATATACAAGAACACTGGAACTATTTTGGGGCAGATGAGAACCTGGGTCCAGTAGCTGTGAGTATAAGAAGAGAGAAGCCAGAGGAAATCAAAGAAAATGGACCTCAGTACAACTACCGGATCATATTCAGAACCAGTGAGGTGAGCACTTCAGGGAGGATAGTAAAGAAACCAGAAGTGAGCAGGCAACACCAGGTGGAATATATAAGATTTATGTGCCTTTCAGCATCAATAATAGATGTCTGTATAATCCAAGAACTTCCTGACAGAATTATATTTATCTGGCACAGAATATATGCGAGTTATTCTATAACATCCAATACAGAGGAAATGCTGAAGGTTGTTTTTGGTTAAATCTTGAGAAACTTAGAGGAGCTATATTAGCCAGAAACAAACAAAGAGGAGGGAAATTGCTTTCTTAATTTTTATATGTGGGTAGACCTGAGAAATGTACTTTTTGCTTTTAAATGCCCTACAGTATAGAAATACTATTCTAATGCTAATTTTTCCAGGTAGTAGTTTCATGTAAAACTTAAATCTGATGAATCATTTGAAATAGTCTGATTATTGTTATCTGTGAGTGACATTTTGTGTATCAGTGTTGGTCTCATGTTAACAGAAATTCCTCAATGTCTTTGATCTCTACTGAGAATTGGAAAAATAGCATGTTTAGTTCCACTGCTATTGCTAGTCAGTCTCAGTGCATAATTCAGTATATGTGCTGTTTTTCTTTTCTGTGCATAGCTCATGACATTAAGAGGATCCGTGCTGGAAGATGCTATCCCTTCTACTGCAAAGCATTGCACAGCCAGGGGACTTCCCCTAAAAGAAGTGCTGGAGTATGTGGTTCCTGAGCTGAATATCCATTGCCTAAGGCTGGCCTTCAACACTCCAAAAGTCACAGAACAGCTTATGAAGCTGGATGAGCAAGGGGTAAGTGCAGATGTTTAATTATATAATTAAACAAATGATCTTAATCTCTCAGATTATTGCCATGAGTTGGAAAATTATCTTTTAGCTTTATATGATTAGAGTCAGTCTGTTGAAATGCCTCATTTAAACTAAAACTTGCCATCTGTAGGGAGAGCTATGTTGCATTTATTTCCCCCAACTTATACAGAATATTTTGGATGTATGAAATCAAGTTCATTTCCCTAGGTAACCTAGAGTTTTGGATTAATTTGATGGCAGTTGTTCATTTAAATTTCCTTTAAAAGGGACTGCCTTACTGTTTTTCCAAGCTCCCTGTGGGAAACAGGGAACTCTGTTTCTCTTACTGCTGTTATACTAAGAAGAGAAGTCTCCCATGGTGCTAAATGTTTCTTTGTGATACTGCGTTGACTAAACCATGACCAGGGTGCTGCCTGTCTTGTTTCATGTTGTTGGTGTTTCCTTTTCCTTTCCCCTGGAACAAACTACATGGCAAAATACTTTAAGGCTTTCTTCATATAAAAAATTTTCAATGAGGTCTCCTGGTCTTTTAAAGATGGAACCAAGGCTCATCAACGCTACAGCTTGGAATTAGCAAAATGAAAGTCCATGACTGAAGTGAATTTTATGATTATGAACTTCAGTAGTGACATTTTATAGCTGTGTGCGTGCCTCAGTCCTCGCTGGCAGCCTCTCTTTCCATGCCTCTTGAGTGGATGGCTCCAGGACCGGGCCTGGGTCCCTCCCACTGTAAGAGAAGATCATGTTCGTGACTGCCTGATACAGCTGGATGTCCATAAGTCTGTGGGACACAATGAGATGCATCCCTGAGTCCTGAGGAAATTGGCTGATGCAGTTGCCAAGCCGCTGTCCATGGCATTTGAAAAGTGATGGCAGTCAGGGGAAATCCCAGGAGACTGGAAGAGGGGAAACATTGTACCCAAGTTTAAAAGGGTGGAAAGGAAGATTCTCTGGGAACCACCACCCTGTCAGCCTCCCCTCTGCCTGGGAAGGTCATGGAACAGATCCTCCTAGAAGCTGTACTAAGGGACAGGGAGGTGGATTTGAGACAGCCAGCGTGGCTTCAGCAAGGGAAAATCCTGCCAGACCAACCCAGTGGCCTTCTATGATGCAGTAACTATATCAATGGACAAGGGAGGGATTATGAGTATTGTTTTTCTGGGCTTTGTAAAGCATTGGGCATGGTCCCCCACAACATCCTTCTCTCTGAATCGGGGAGAGATGGATTTGATGAGTGGACTGTGGGATGGATAAGGAATTGGTTGGATGGTCACCTCCAAAGGGTAATGGTCAATGGCTGAGAGTCACAGTGGACATCAGGGACAAGTGGTGTATCTCAGGTCCATAGTGGGACTAAAATCTCTTCATTAATGACATAAAGAGATCGAGTGCACCCTCACCACATTAGGAAACTTGAATGGTGCAGTTGCCACGCCTGAATGATGGGATGCCATCCAGAGGGATGTTGACAAGCTCAGGTGGCTCCATGGGAATCTCATGAGGTTTAAGATGACCAAGGGCAAGATGCTGCACCTCTAGTATTCACAGGCTAGGGACTGAACAGATCAGAGCAGCCCTGCTGAGAAGGACTTTGGCGTGCTGGAGGGTCAGAGGCTGGACATGACCCAGCCATGGGCATTCCCAACCCAGAGAGCCAAACGTGTCCTGGGCTGCATCCAAAGCTGTGTGGGCAGCAGGGACAGGGAGGGGATCCTGCCCCTCTGCTCTGCTCAGACCCCACCTGGAACCCTGCATCCAGCTCTGGGTGCCAGCACAGCAAGGACAAGGAGACCTGCTGGAGTGAGTCCAGAGGAGGGCCACCACAATGATTAGAGGGATGGAGCACCTCTGCTGTGAGGAAAGGCAGAGAGAACTGGGATTGTTCACCCTGTAAGAGAAGGCTTGGGTGATGTGATTGTGGCCTTCCAGTACCTGAAGGGAGCCTGTAAGAAAGATGGAGAGGGGCTTTTTATAAGAGCACACAGTGACAGTACAAAGGGGAGTAACTTCAAGCTGGAAGAGGTTTAGAGTAGGTATTAGGAGGAAGTTCTTAGCTGTAGGGGTGCTGAAGCACTGGAACAGGTTGCCCAGAGAAGGAAGCTGTGGATGCCCAATTACTGGAATGTCCAAGGCCAGGTTGACTGGTTCTCTGAGTAGCTTGGTGTAGTGAGATATGTCCCAGCCTGTGGCAGGGGGATTGGAGCTGGATCATCTTTAAGGGTCCCCTTCCAATCCAAACCACTCTGATTCTATGCCATCTGAAAAAACTATCAAATTATCCTTAGTTCATATCCTATATGTTACTAAGCTCCCATAGTATGGCTTTCTAATACTTAAGCTTTTGAAAATCATTAAGGGTGAGTGATAGTTAAATTTTTATTATCTGCATCAAAGTATTTTCTGTTTTTATGGTAATGAAACAGTTTGACACTTCTAGCCGAAAAAGATAAGTACACTCTGTACTAATTAGAAGCTGCATTTTTTCAATTCTAAGCTAACAAAAATTGGGTAGCAGCTGCTCTACTAATTAAGTACACAGAATGTTGATCACTTCTTCTTGCTGAGTGTCACACTGTTTCATTACAGCATGAGCAGGTGCCTGTTTGATATAGCAGATAAAATGTTTTGTAAATTTAAGAGTTAAGATTATAAAGTCACCTTAGCCTGACTTAGCCATTAAATTTCACCCAGGAATCCCTTCACTGAGCCAAATTTGTATGCATCGGTTTTCATTAGAATAAGATGTTTTTTGTATTTGTGTGAGGCCTTAAAGCAGCTGTTTGTTTTCATATTTAAGAATTTACACTTCTTCATTTAAATTTATCTGCCTTGAGCATTAAGACTTCTGATATTTTTTTCTGCTATGTCTTAAAAGTCATTTTGGTGTGAGATTTATTTTTCCAGTAAAGGTTTTTGTATGCAGTGATTATATCATCTGTTGGTCTTGTTTATGATAAACTAAACAGATTGCACTTTTCAAGTCTTTCACTGTAACATATTTTCTCTGCATTTCATATCACTCTTATGGCTGAGCTCTGTCTCTTCTACTCTTTCAATATCTGCATATGTCATTCAGTGTTAGAATGGGAATATTTTTCTTGCCCTAGTTTTGTACTGGTGGTGTATGTGAAAGTTGCTCATTCCTTACTTCCTCTTAGATTGCTAGAGTGGGAACATCTGCTGTTCATACATATGGTCTGCAGTGCTTGTCACCTAGCTGTTCTTTTATTGGATTAATTAAAATGCATCCATTTGAATGGTTCTGTGTTGAACAGCAATCCAGTCATTTCCTAGGGCTGCTCTAGCTTCTTTGCTAATCACCATCTACTAATCTTTGTCTTGAATGCAGAGCTCATGTTAGGTTACTGCAAATTTGCTTCCAAATATGATTTAAAAATTTGAATATTAGGGCAATTACTGATTTATTTCAGTTGAAGCTAATCTTTATGGCAATTCCTCATTCACAGAACTACTGTGAAATGTCACTTGGTTATTAATATAATTCCCAGTTCATAATATAAACTTGCTGACTGGTTAAATCCAAGATATACTTTCTGCTGTCTTGACTGGGTGCTAGATAAATACTTCAAGTGCACTTTTCCCACATATATGAATATGTAAATACTTTCAGATTATTAAAATGAAGATGCTACTTTAGTAGTTTTACCACAACAGAATTCAGGCTTCAACTTCTTTTTTAGCTTTTTCTTGTAGTTAATACACTTCTAAGGACTGTAGGTTTATTGGAAGGAGGTCTAATAATGGGGACTGCATGCCTTTCTCCAGATCTGCTCTTTTTGACTCAGAAATGCCAATTTGTGTTGTCCTTAAGTTAACTTTTCTTTTCAAAAATTAGCAAATCTAAGAACACAGCTAGAGGGCATATCTTGCTCTTTGCATAGTCCTTGTTTAGTTTTTTAGGCTGACATTTTCAAAGCAATAAAGCACGGTTGTTTGCTTGCTCATTGGTGCTGCAGATCCCATTTATATTTATGCCCTTGAAAATGCTTCCTTCACCTAAAGTTGAAGCTTTACTAGTGCAAGTATGCTTCATGAGAATAATTTTCTTTGTCCTAACTTCTTTAAGTGAAATTACTAGAAGCTGTCGTAGTTAGCAGTACAGCTAAGGTGTTGTGGTTTCATGGAGCACTTGCATCCATCCAGTTTCTGTGGGACTGGAGAAGGCACATCTGAGCAGCAGATGCCTGAATGGTCCAAGACAGGACCTGCTACTGGTGGTATGGAAAGTGATGGCAGTGTTTGGGCAGGAACAGCAGCAGTGCACCTCTCACCACCCTTCCTCGCTCCCCTCCTCTCTCAGCACATGTCAGCAGGAGGCACTGGAACAGATTGCCAAGGTGGGCGTGTCCCATCCCTGATTAAAGGTCAGGTTGGATGTGGATTTGAGCAACCTGGTAGAAAGTGTCCCTGCTGCCCATGTCAGGACTTCAGGAACTAGATGACCCTTAAGGTGCTTCCAAGCCAAACCATTCCATGATTTTGTGCTGTACATGAGTTTTGTTGAGAGAAATTTGGACATGTTTAGAAGATGAAGTCAGTGTGTCAGATGATGAAATAAGGGATATTCTGTCACGGGGAAAAAAAAAGCAGCCTAGAACTGTTAATTGGTGTATATATAATGACTTCAGCAGGAGAAAACAATCCAGGTTATCTTTATTCTTCTTTTTCCCTCCTTGTTTTCCTGCTGCTAATACTTTATTCTCCATCATCATTCATTCTTGGTAGTAAAGGAAGAAGACAGTAAAGTAGCAGTTTCCAGAGTTTTTAAATTTTAAAATTTACTTTCTTTAGAGACAGAGTAGGACCACTTCTGAGGGCCTTTAAATTATCCCACCATAAATATAATAGGTTAGAATTAGTGAATTTCAGTTTTGTTATGTGTCTACATTGTCCTAGCAAGTTCAAAATCCTTTGCCTCATGGCTTGGGATAAAGTCTTCTGACAGAAAATTACAGTATATTCCAATAACTTTGCTTCCAGTGCCCTTGCAAATAACTGTTTTCAGTTCCCACTAACCTGTAGCCCAAATTTGTAAATCCTGTGCCAGTTGTGGTGATTTTGTTACGATTTTATTCTGGCGTGTTTGGTTGGTGTTTATTTGAAATCGAGCCTCTGCAAAAATTCATGTGTGGGAGGAAAGATTATTTACTGGGCAATAAGGATGCATTTCTATCAGATGAACTACATGCATAAACTCCAAGGATGTCCCTTGTACTCCTTCAGAGTTCCTGCCTGTGAAATTGGTTTTGGAGACAGCAGTAAATGGCTGTGCATGCTGCTTTCTTGCCTTCTCTAACTTGTCTGTCTGTAGTCTAGATGTAAATGATGCTAGTGTACTCCTTTTTTTGTGTGTGTGTATCAATTTGGAATTGGTAGAAACAGTGTACTTTGAAGAATCACCATTATGGTTGGGTAAAAAATGACTTTATTTACACCTTCAGCTTCTGCTGTGTTAGGAACATCAATTGCCGAATCATAGAGAAAATGGAAATAAAAAGCACAATTGTATTTGAAGATCTATGGTAGTAAATAGTACCTTGAAGGTATGACTGACATTTTTCAATTTAGCTGGGTTTTTTTGTTACTATCATCATATTTAAGTCAGGGACAACCAACTGAATGTCATGGAGTCTTTAATCATTGTTAACAGATGAACGTGCTGACAGGTGAATAATTTCTATCTTCTCTTTGAAATGAGAGAGAGTTGATTTTGTCACCTTGTTTAAGAAACAAGCACCTGATGTGCCCTTACCCTTGTGCGTGGAAGGCTTAGCATAGGATGGCAGCCATGGTCCCAGCCTGAGAGTCAAGTTCCTGGCATTACTCAGCCAGCACTTCCCATGTGGCTCAGTGTTAGACATTGATTTGCAAGTTGTGGTGTTGTTCTCCTGGAAATAAGGAAGATTCGTGTTTGCTTCACTTCAGACAGCATTTTGACATCTTCAGATTAAATCTGCCATCATCAAGGCAGTTACAATAGAAAACAATGAGAGTGTTTGGAACTAGACTAACTTTTAGACTTTGAATATTAGGTATTTTTTTGTTCATGAATTATGGGTTTATGAAAACGTGGGAAGTGGATTCTGTGCATAAGTTGCTTTACCATTTGGTATACACATAAATTTTAATCTTTTCTTCTTACAGTTAAGTTACCAACTTAAAGTGGGTATCATGTACTGCAAAGCTGGGCAAAGCACAGAAGAGGAAATGTATAATAATGAATCAGCAGGTCCAGCCTTTGAGGAGTTTCTTCAGCTCTTGGGAGAGCGAGTTCGACTCAAGGGATTTGACAAGTACCGAGCTCAGCTGGATACAAAAAGTAAGACTTTTTCTTTGTTTTTTCCCCCTTAAGTGATCAGAATGCTTGATATGGTTCCTTACTGCCCTTTTGAAGAGAGTTCTTAAAAATAACATCTTTGCTGTAGGAAGGCAGTTGCTTAATAGAAGTGAAAACAGAGCACATGTGTAATTTAACTGTACTCATATGGACTTGCAACTCTGATAATAATTGGGTTTTTTTACTGATTTGGTATGAAATTATCAATAAAGCTGCAACAAGAAACCAGTAATTGTGGAACAATTATTGGTATTACGAATCTGTCAGCAGTGTTTTGTCTTAAGGCTAATCAATACAGCTGGTATGTCTTTTTTTTTAAATGATGCACTTATAGACTGTCTCCAAAATGTTTTGCAAGCCCAGCTATGTCACTCCACCTTGAAAAGTTGATATACTGCTTTTCCGATGTCTGTTGCATCCAGTTTTACTTCTAGGCAGTTTTGTCTTAGTCACCCTGTCAAATGTATTCCTCCCTCTGTGCTTTTTCTTTTTTGAGTTATGGAAATTAAACTGGATTTGGCAGCTATGTTATCAGCTCTAACTGCAAAGCATACTGCAACAAAATGCAGTGGTAAGATGATCTTGGGTGACCGTAACTATAAAAGAAACTCCCTGAATTTGGAATCAGTCATGTGAAATACCTGTTTATCAGCCAGCACATGCTGCATTCAATTAGTAGATCTTTTTAAAATACTTGGGGAAATTTTGTCTTGTATTCCTTTTCTTTGAGTACCAGAGCTAACCAGTTCCTATGGAGATCTTTTGCTGTTTTGCTCTCTTGTAGCAAAGAAAATGAAATAAGGAGTTTGATTCATGAAAGCAGAAGAACGTTCATCAGCTTTCGTGCAGCAGAAGCTGTGGTCTTGTCATTGGTCTCCTGGCTCAAATAGAGTACCTTGCTGTGCTTTAATGCTTCATCTTTTTATATTCTGTCCTTAATTCCTACTGTAGTTGTGTTGCCATCTCCTTAGGCTCTTTTTGACCACTCTGATTATCAATCCTCAGAGGGTTCTAAAGCCGCCTTTGATTTTAAATCTCAATTAATACCTGTTTTGTACATATTTAACAGTGAGCCTGCCTTTTTTACTTGCAATACTTATATTTCCTTTGTTGTACTTCCTCAGTGGAGAGTGTTTCGTAGACATGCGGCACAGTTTGGGTTGGAAGGGACCTGAAAGATCATCTCATTTCAAGCCCCCAGCCATGGGCAGGGACACCTTCCACTAGAGCAGGTTGCTGAAAGATCCATCCAACCTGGCCTAGAACACTTCCAGGGATGGGGCACCCTCAGCTTCTCTGAGCAACTTGTTCCATCACCCTCACACTAAATAATTTCTCCCCAATATCTAATATAAACCTTCCCTTCTTCAGTTTAAAGTCATTCCCCCTTGTTCTATTGCTACGTGTCCTTGGGAAAAGTCCCTCACCAGCTCTCTTGTAGGAAATATGTATAATTCTCAAGGTGAGTTTCCCCTTTGTACAGCTCTCAACTGTGATTTTATTGGTTATAAAAATAAGCTAGGTCAAAAATCAAATGGGTAGGAAAAACAGAGAATACATTTATTTCTTTCTTCTGGTTTTATATTGACTTCATTACTTTCAGTCATTAAAGCAAGATCCTCTCTTCCCTGTCTTCTGGGTTAGTTAAAATGTGGGAAAAAAAAAAGGGAGATGGCCTATATTTTGGTGTCAGTCCACACACACTGGCTTCCAGTATGTGTAAATGCTGTATGATTGAATTGATTCATCTGCTCAAATATACCCAAGAAAGCTGTAAATGTCTTCTAAGTACTTGTTCTGCATTTTCTTCTGAACAGGAGAAGTTTCCAGAGATATTTTGAATTCCTTTTTTTTGCTTCTGACTCGAGGAAAGAAGTTTGTCAGGCTTTGAGTTTATGTTCTACAATCTAGCACCTGTTGAATGGAACCTTTAAGTTGACTGAATCTCTCCTGGTTTTGAGAGTTTTATTCATGTAATGAAGGTTTCTCTTCCATGTTGAGAGCTGGCATATCTTTTTCACATTGCCCAGTAGACACACAGCTCCATTCAGTATTTAAAAATAAAAAAGTCTTTATGTGAACACTTCAGTATGGTCCTAGAGGACAGGAAGTCCTCTAAGTGAAAACTGCTGCTTTCATGGAGGATTTCCTACACTTTCTTTCAGTCAAGGATTACAGCCTCACATATGTGGAACCTCATCAACCTGAACTGTTTAGGAACTCTTTAAGTTGTCTGAAATCTTTCAGGTTAGATTGCCTGCAGGATTACTGAGAAGACACACAATTACATGGGAGCATGCATGAGTTCTTAATGAGTAGGTTTAGACAGCAGCAAATGTGAACAACAGCAACAAACATTTCTAATTGATCTTGGTGGTGGTATGTTCTCCTTTCTGCCAATGTGAAAAGCACAGATGGAAATGCTGAAAGAGGTGTTTGGGTGCACAACACTCAGCTCTTTGGATAGCTGCATTTGCAAACACTTAAAGCATATTCTACACAGGAAATGGGGGAAAAAGCCACTTTGTGGTAGGGGAAATGCTAAAGACCAGAGACGGTCACAAGAGCTACATCTCAGGTGTGGGAAATATGTGAAAAGCAGAATACAGCCAGGCAATACATTTTTGATAGCTACCCTAAGTAATCAGTTGGTCCTTTTGCCTTGGCCTTAAAACAGAGACATGCAGAGGAGGGGGTTGTCATTTTTTCTGTGACTTAGGTTTATAGGTTTTGTTGAAACAGCTGAGAAAGTCGTGAGCTTCTCCATCTTCCAGCTCTGTGCTCTTCTGTTGCTAGAGACCCGTCTTGAAATAGTTCTTGCAGTCTCAGGAAATTTTCCTCCACAGGAATTCTGTTCGGTGGCAGCAGTTGATTGCAAAGATGTGCTTACAAACAAATGTCTGTTCATTGATTTGTCAGAAAGGTCAGTTCTATGTAGACTACTTTGCTAGTTTCTGTACCTTGGACAATACTTTGCAAGCTGTGGAAAGTGCTTGCACGATGTAAGACATGAAAAGATTTTTCTCTGCATGGAGGTGAGCTGATTTGTATGTCTACTCTGGAAGTCTTCAAAATACTTATAATTTATGCAAATTTAGAAAAGTAAAGTTGCTCTAGCAAAAGGTAGTTATAGAACAATTATTCTTAGAAATTTTTAGAGTTAGGGTCCTAATTAGTACGTGTCCACAACAAAGCTAATTCCTTAAAAGGAGGAATTTCATGCATACTATTAACTGAAAGCCTATTTAAGTGTATTGGATCCTTCAAGGCTTTAGTTTTGGATCTCTGCCAGTACCACTGTGAAAAAAGAGATGCTACTCTTCAAGTTTTGTTGTTTATTTCTAGAATTACCAGAGGGAAAACAGTCTATCTCCTGGCAGCCTGCAGACTTTGGATAGGAAATAGAGCTTGAAAATGTCACCTTTCCCACAGTGACTAGGAAGCTTATGGGCATCACTTTAAAGTAATCAACATCACAGTGGTCTTTCAAATTATAACTTCAGTCATTTTACTTTATTTTCTAGTGGTAATGCATGCTTTATTTCCCTTCCCCTCACTTAATCTTGCTTCTCAATATTTTAAATTGGTAAGTGGAATCAGCTTGATAATGCTAGGCCTGGTAACAAGGACTGTGTCCAACAGAGTGGTGGTGTGGTTAATGGGGAAATTAAGGGAAGTTGGTTAATATGAGCTGGGAATTTTATGATTTATACATTTGGTAAGATTATAAACCAAGGTAGTAATTGTAGGTTTCTGTACTAGATGTTTATATACGATTTTCTGATTAAGACATAAGAATATAAACCCATAAGCTATTAGGTAGATATTAAAATCTAGGGAATGAATGGACTTCGCATTGACATTTCATTTAGGGGTTGCAAAAAACCCCAATGTTTGTAATGGAATAATACAGATAGATTACCTTAATTGCTCTGTATAACATCCTTCCAATTTTGTGGAAACAATGGTAAAGACATACTCTTGGATCTGAGATTTTTCTTGGGAGGCCAACAAATCTTAAGATGTTAAATTGCTTAAGAAGCAGAAATAGGTATGGAGAGAAGTCCATCTGCATTTCTCTGTGTTTGTGTTGCACATATACTTTTGTATGGTACAAAATAGAAGATTCTGTCCTCATTTCTGTCTGAAAACAACTTGGGTATTACAGAAGTTGATCACAAATGCTTGGTGTAATCCTTGTATGACAGAAGAGCTGTGTTGACAGCTGCTAAGTAAAGGTGGGGGGGAGCAACATTAAGCTCTGAAAATATTTGTTATAAAGCTTTTTATTGTGAGCCCTTCTGCAGTTTGTGGTAATGGTTGTCCTATCTTATCAGTGTAACTTACTTTTTCTTCTCCTACAATTCCTTGGAATGTTTTTCTTTGAAACAGGGAGTCAGATTTTCTACTCATAAGGGTTTTTGTGGAGTTTTCTAGCACAGAGGTTAAACTGCTGTAGAAGCAGGCTGACAATGTCCTGTGGATTCAGTCAGCAGTATGTTGGTGGTATCAGCCACAGTTCTGAGCACTGTTGATATTAGAAAAAAACAAAAACCCACTTTGTGAGTCTGTTAGTCCTTGTGAATCTAGCTGAGAATCATTGTAAGGACGGAAGACTAAGGTAGATTTTTAGAGATGATTAATGATGAAAGGGAAAAAGGATCAGCTACTCAGAGCTAAGTAGTCAGATCCAGTAATGGGGCAAGGCTGGGAAAGTATCATGAATAGCTATGCCATAAACTGATGGCCAGAGGGGATGTCTTCAATGTAAAAAGGTGCTAATGAATTTGAAGATCCCTCAGGCCTCTGTTAAATAGAAGGAAATTGAAGTAGATTGCAGTGCTGGCTTGCAGTTTTGACCTTGAAATGATGGATGTTATGCCAGTGCACAGTCCTGGATTTTATTGCAATAGCTGTGATATGATTTAAAGCAAACACCTGCAATTATGGAATTGTACTTCAGGAAAAATATTCTGGACTTCAAAAAAGCTGAATGGTGAGAGAGATGCACAGTCTGCAGTGCATATGGACTTCTGTTGGTAGTTCGATTTGAATAGGAGAGATTTAAGTTGTAATGTGCTTGGAAATAATTGGCATTATTAAATGTGACACTTAGATTGTAGCCTCACTATTTAGTTTGCAGAATCAGTGCTATTCTCAGAAAACATTTTTCTGCCTAAAATAAAATCCTGCCAGGGAAGTTGAAACTTTGGCCTAAATATATAGGTGTTCTAGAATATTTTTGTTAGAATTGCTTTATTCTATTCTCCCAATAGCTTTTGAGCTACTTCCCCACTTTTGGGCTCTGCCTTTCCCTGTCTCACTTCCCGATATTTTGCACCTGCTCCTTCCCCTTTGCAATTGTTCAAAATATTCTTGTGTGCTCTGTTTCAAAAAGATGATGTACAAATCAGTGTATTTACATTTCAACAGATAAAGTTGTTATGTACTTGCATTGATGTTTATGTGACTTTTGGGTGCCTCCATGGGTGTGCACTGTGGTGATCAGAGAGAGGACAGAGGCTGCTGTGATCCCCTTTCAGCTGTCTTGCTGTTCTAATTAGCATTAAAAAGAAAATAATTAGCATATTTAATAGTAATTTTAACTCATTTAAAATTAATAGATTTAGGAATCTTTTCTTTCTAATTCCCTTTTCATCATAGGTGATTTGGAAGCGCAAAATCTCTATATGGTTATAGTATAGAAAACTTCCCACTTCATTTTACAGATCATTTTGTGTTTCATTTATAGTAAAGCTACCTCTATTTTATTATTCTGAATCTGACAGGGAACAAACTTCTCAAAGTTTATACTCAGAATTTGGTAAATAAACTGTATATTTATGTTACTGTAAATGCATCACAAATCTCAAATCTGTTATCTTCTTGCTAATGGAAATGTCAAGATACAGTTTTTAACAGCTTTTAAAAATACATTGTTATAAATAGCTGGGATTGTATAATTTAGTAGCATGTTTATATAACTTTCAATTGCCAGAATACTTTTTTCCATATATAAAGCTAGCTATTTTTCAAATTGTGTTGGAAAGCAGACTTTTTTCACTGTGGACATAAGTTGTATTTAATAGTATATACTCACTATTTTAAGTGTTTTACTGCTTAAATTAATGGAACATTTTTTGAGGTCACTTTTTATAGTGAAAAAAAGTGAAACAGGTTCACAATTTGTCTGTAATCAAGTGTTGTTTTCAACCAACACTTTGTAAACTGAGTATAACCCCCTCTTTTTATTTTTTTTTTTCTAAACTTCATAATCCTAGTTTTTATAGTTTTCTCTCTACATGGAAGTCTCTCCGTCCACATTTAATTATTTCTGTGGCCTGTTTCTGGATCTTTTCTCTTTGTGTAACTTTTAAAATAGGGTGGCCAGAACTCAAAACAGATGAGATTACTTTAGATTAATATACCAGCATCATAATGTCATTTTTGTGGGCTTTTTCCATCAGCAGTTATAAGCATGCTGGAATCCTATTTGGGGTTTTGACTGTCCTGTCCATAAATCAGCTGCTCTAGCCAAGGTGCTACCTGATTTCATTACAGTTAATTCATTACAAGTCCATTACAACATCAGGACAAGAAGTCCTGATGTTTATACTTAAGAGAACTCATCCTGTTCTTATTGTAGGTTATAGGTCCTTTGCTGTTTAATTGTGCATGAGATCATGGTATTAATTTTCAGTATCTGTCTGCATTCCTTTCTGAAGTCTTTTTCACATTCCTTACAGTTCAGTTTCATTCTGAGATATTGGGTGGTGCCTGAAATTATCTCAGACTTTGTTGTCACTTTTCACACTTACGTAGGCTTTCTTCAGGGTCTCCTGGTATAAATACCCTATTCCCAACAAGTTTTTGTCTGGGAAAAGTATGCAAAAGTGCACAGGCTGTCTTTATGTGACACGTGCTTTGGCAGGTGAATAAACTCTGAGTAAGTTTTTCCTTGCTGATATTTCAGCTAGTATTGAGGATTAACAAAAATTCTTGTTTTTCTAATTTTTTTTAATAATAATGAAACTTTGTTTTTAAACTTATTTTTAAATAATACTTTTATTTTGTCTTCTTCAACTGCAGCTGATTCAACAGGTACTCACTCTCTGTACACAACATACAAGGACTATGAAATCATGTTCCATGTTTCTACCATGTTGCCATATACTCCAAACAACAAGCAACAGGTAAGATGGGCTCAGAAGCCGATGAACTACTGAGTATTTATGGCAACTTTTATTTGTTACTACTAGCAAAAAAACCCCACTTAAGTCAAAAGTCAAGGTGGCTGTTTCTCTGTCAGGGAGAGGAGCAAAGCAGATGTGTAAGTACCCCATAGATATTTCTCCACTGGACTGTTTTCTATTTAATTGTGCATTACTTTGATGTAAATAGTATGCAATAATGTCAGTAGCACATGTCACAAGGTCCACAGTGTACCTGATGTTTTAAATCATTTTAAACCTTCTACAGCTAAATCAACTGCCCTTTAAGATTTGCATTCAGCAAACTGTAATATGCACAGGGATAATGAGTGGGTGGTCCAGCACACCACACAAGAGGATATGAGTCAAAATCTTTTCGTCAAGATCCTTTATTTTCCTTTTAAACCTATATTATACTATTTAGGCTGAACTGCTTTGTTATGCTGAAGTACCTGGTCTTGTTAAAAACTAATCTATATTGTTTTGTATGATATATCTGCATTTTTTTCTAGAAATGGTGCTTTGTACTTCTGCAAATAGAGATTTTTGTTTTACAATAAAAGATAACATAATTCTTTTTAGTTTGCTTTTGTACACTAAATGTTCTACAACTTTGTATCTCGCCTTCTTCTGTACTTTATTTTTGTATTTACTGAAAGAAGCCTACCAGGAAAATATTTATAGTGTGTCTTAAAGACAATGACAACTTATTTTCAACTTCAAATACAACGTACTGCTGGCTTGTAAAATGTGTGAAGTGGAGGATGTTTTCCTGCTCCATGTATCACTGAATGCTCTTGACACAGTATTTGTTATCCCCCTTTGTTTAGCTTGAAATTTTCCCTTAAAAGTTCACCCTCTATGCTACATATAGAAATGAAATTGTTATGAAAACAACCATGCCTGAAATTTATTAGGTAAACAACTAATTCTGGTACTTGTTATATAATCCTCAATTGTTTCAGTTTTCAGCTTGAAGTATCACTTTGGGAAAGAAAATGAGCAATAGTAATTTATAATAATGAGAAATAAATAATTGGAAATTTGTGAGAAGTCTGTTTTAACCTTTTTTTTTTTTCCCCCTCATTAAAGCTTCTGAGAAAACGACATATTGGAAATGATATTGTGACAATAGTTTTCCAGGAGCCTGGAGCACAACCATTCAGCCCAAAGAACATTCGATCTCACTTCCAGCACGTCTTTGTCATTGTGAGAGTGCACGGTCCCTGCACTGACAGCGTTTGCTACAGGTACCTATTGCTGCATGCATGGAAAACATGGAATTTGAGTGCAAAGCCAGCTGCCATTCTTCCCCTCAATTCTCAGCAGGGAAATGTAGTGAAAGATGAAGGTCAAGCAGGTTTTGAGTCAAGTCAATTTAGAACTCTTTCACAGAGTAAATAGACACACAGGGGTGTAGATGAAACACGCCCTGTGAGGAAACTGCTGCTGTCAGGTGTGAGTACACACACACACCCACATGTGCACATATATGGGTTTATCAAGCACTTGGAAATTACTTTAGAATTGCCTTCTCACTTCCTTTTTATTCTCTTCATTAAGAGTGTGCTGGAAAAATATTTTTGTATCGAAAGGAATAGAACAAAGAAAAAAAACACTTCTACTTTTTGCTTTGGTAATTTGGTCATCTGAGTTTATGCTCCATTTTTTTTTTTTTAATTAAGACAGTTAAAAAATAACTTAGTCTTTCAGGGAAAAGCTGGGCTCTCTGAAATATCTTAATTTCTTATCTCATTTCATTCCAGCAAAGAAAGGGCAGAGAATTATGCAGCAAAAAAATTAAGTCTTAATGTGGCCTTAAAGTCAATATGATTAAAATAGAAAATGGTAATTGATTGTAACATGTAATAAAGAATTGCAAGATGATATTCCTATTAATATAATTTTTAAACTAAATTGCAAGCATATAGAAATGTTTGAGTTAAACTTCTTTTTACTATCACTGAAATTCTTATATTGTTATATATCGAACTCTTAAAGTATTTCCATTTTTAAATGTTCACTGATCTCAAAACTTCTGTAAAGTATTTTCATTTAAAATATGAAATGTCAGAGCAGTGGATTTAAAGCATGTATCTTGAAATGAAGTAGCTTTAGAATTAACTTGCTTTTTCTGAAATGCAAATATTCACTTAAGTATTTTATTACGGCAAGTGCATATTTAGAGGAAAATCTAAGGCTGCTGTGTATGAGTTGGTGTATTCGTTATTTTTTGAGTACATATAGATGGCTTAAAAGTTTTTTTTCCTCAAAAGTTTTTGGTAAAGTTCACAGAGCATTTCTGAAATTGATGCTGAACTTTGTACATGTATTAACTCTCCTGGACTAAGAATGTTCATGTTGATACTCTTTTTCAGGCAGCTTATTGAAAAATTCAACTGTTGCATAATTTATATGAACACAGCTTGTTCTTAAACTCTTAGACATGTGTTTCAGCTTGTACCCTGTACAGAAAATGATTTTGAAGCAAAAGGAATGTAGGAAATGCATCCACGAAGGGCTGCAGATGCATCTTCCACTTGAATTGCATACTACAACATAGATCTGCTGTTGTCTGTTACTTTAAGTAATATGACTGCATATATTTTCTTCCTTTTAAAAGATGTGGGAAAGATTGATACTTGCTAAACTGTTATAAATTAAGTGTCTGAGGGCTCTACTTTTGACCTTCAGACTCCTGAATCACCTCATTTTTCAAGTGTTTACAACTACAAGGGCTGGAACCTCAATGGTTGCTTAATTGTAATTTTGGCTTTAGTGATGGTACAAGCCTACATTTTAAGGGGTGGGGAAACAGGTATGAAAAATACTTGGGAGAATGTCAGTGTTTATTTTGATACATAAGACCACCAGAACATTGTATCTTCTCTATACTGTCTTTAAGATTGAAATACTTTTTTTCCTGTCCTCTCAAAAAAGTGCAAACACGTGATTTAAATTTGTAGAATTCTATTACGAAAAGCTTTTCTAGGAAACTTTTCAAAGTAAGTTTGACCTCTTTTTCACTGAATTATTTGGAACAGTTTCATGGATTCATAATTCTAGACAAAACAGAAAACCATATAGCATAAAAATGTACTGGAATTTATATTTAAAAACTATATAAAAGGAATAAAATCAAGCACTATCTTGGCCAGTGATTCTCCCAACTAAGATAAACAATATTTCAAACGTCTGGCATCTCTGAGCATTGCTCACTCTTGAAAACTTCTCTAGCATGTGTTAGAGATTGAATTCTTAGCCCTGTGATTGCTGACACTGAAAACTGAACCAAATGAAATCTTACTGGTAGTTGCTGGTAGGTTTTCATTGGATCCAGATATTGTGTTTAATGCTTAGGCTTCCATTTCTTAATAACAGACCCTTCAGGACCACTAAAGATGAGTCTGATAGTTGCTTCATGAGCACCCCCTGTTGCATACTTTGAGAGATGCTGGCATACATTTGGAGGAAATATGACAGTAATGACATCTTTCAATATCAGTTGCCAGAAAATACAATAATTTAAAAACAAACAAACACCTTACCACTCAAAACCAGAAGATAACGGTTATAGATTGGGTGACTTAATTTTTATTTTTGATGTTCCTGTACGTCCACTCAAAAGATTTACTCTGAAATCTTAGTTACTGATCTGGGGGGGGCGAATTCCTCTGATTGTGTTTAACAATTCAGATTAAATAAAAATGTGAAAATAATACCAGCCAGCATTCTAAGTGAAACACCACATACTATTCTAATGTGATCAAGGTTTATCCTATTCTTGTTTATTTCCTTTATCATGGTATCTTGGCCAAAGTTAGTTAACGCTTTTTCAGATCTAATTACAGATATGTGGCAAATCCTATTTGAACTGTTGGAATATTTCTTGTCACAAAACTATCAAAGTAGAGTTTCAGTCTCTCAGGATAGTTTGCCAAGTAAATGATACTGGATTGGAATGTCAAATCTTCAGTGGTTCGAAACAATTCCCATATGATTTATCTCAAAATAGAATTGACAATTGAGAATAGCTAAGCTGGTCCCTGTTGCCTAAAGCAATCTTACTGTCAGTCCATCATTTGGTACAGGAACTAAAAGGAAGAGTTGAAAAAGAACGTATCTGTTTCTACTGTGTATCTCTGAACTTCTCAGAAGCTTCTTATTTCTGGTATTTTTGGAGACATCTTCTATCACTGGCATGTAATATCAGCTAGTGAGCTTTTCAGTCCAGAAATGTAAAACAGTAATGTGATGTATATATACATTCAGTTACCAGATGATTTTTTCAGTGGAACTTGCCTTGTGAGATGACTTCATTGCCTTTATCTTTTTAATGTGTTCATTTAATCTATATTTCTGGTGATGCTCATACACTTGGCACTGCTTTCAGATGAGCCTTTCTGCATTAAGTAGCTATATTCTAAACTAGCCTTTGTAATAGTGTGAATTAGAAATTTTCTTTTTATGCGAAAACCAAAGTTCAGAACTGCCGTACATGAGTGATTACTCATTAAAAAAAAAAAAACAAAACCCTACCGTTTTGTATTTGAAGCTCTTTTTAAGCTTCTGGTACTGGGAATAACTCAAAAATGCCTATATACAAAAAAGTGGCCCTCTGTTTATACAGTAAAGGGAGCATGACCTCCACACTGGCAACATTAATATGTAAGTTTAGGCATAAACTGTTTTAAACTATAAATGCAGTTTTCGTCTGAGAAAAGAAAAAAAAAAGAAAAATTAGGGGAATGTATTGTGTGTAAGCAAAAACTGCTGAATTTGCCTAGAGTGAAAGACTGTTTCTTCCTTATTCCTTTATTTCATTTAGTGTTGCTGTGACAAGATCCAGAGATGTACCATCCTTTGGCCCACCTATTCCAAAAGGTGTGACGTTTCCTAAATCCAATGTGTTCAGGGACTTCTTACTAGCCAAAGTCATTAATGCAGAGAATGCTGCTCATAAATCAGAAAAGTTCCGTGCCATGGCCACCAGGACCCGGCAGGAGTACTTGAAAGACTTGGCAGAGAAGAATGTCACCAACACACCCATTGACCCCTCCGGCAAGTTCCCCTTCATCTCACTTGCTTCAAAAAAGAAGGAAAAGTCCAAACCTTATCCAGGAGCAGAGATCTATAGTTCTGGTGCTATTGTCTGGAGCGTCCATGCAAAAGACTACAGCAAGGGTATGGAAATAGACTGTCTCCTAGGCATCTCTAATGAGTTTGTAGTCCTCATTGAACAGGACACAAAAAGCGTGGTGTTCAATTGCTCCTGTCGAGATGTAATAGGGTGGACTTCAACGGACACAAATATCAAAATTTTCTATGAGAGAGGTGAATGTGTTTCTTTGGAGAGCTTCATCAGCAACATTGATGACATCAAAGAGATCGTCAAAAGGCTGGAGGTTAGAATGTGTTCTCTTGTTTGGTTCCCTTTCTTTGCTTTCTCCTCTCACCCCTTGGCCAAGTAAAGCTTCAATTTAAACAATGCTTGGCATTCCTAAAACTACTTAAATTGTTTATTGTGAGATTTATAAGGACTTCCCTACTTCTATTTCTCAAACCTGAATATTGATTTCACTTTTGTCAGATATCAACTAGTTGCAGATGGCTCTGTGTGTGTGAAAAATGTATTAATATATTAAAAATACTGGATTCTTCAGATGCATAAGTTGCTCCCACACAAGTACAGAAGTGTCACATTATTTTCTTCTTGTTTTCCTTCCCTTTCTCTGTTTTATAGGCTTGCTGTATCTTGTTTCAAATGAACCTGCAATATCTTTCAGACTAACTTATTATGTTGCCAGCAGGGTGCAGTCCCAATCCCCACTGCAACCTTCAGATAGTCTCTGAATGAGTGCGATAAACTAAAAACACAGTGAATCGTGGTATCTCCCCATAAAACATCTGTCCATGCTCATTTTATATCCAATTAAGTTATGAAAGAATGTGCTACATTTCACTCCTTCCTGTAATTTCACAACTGTAGTTGTATAACAACCAGAAAAAAAGGAAACCTAAGCCCTATTAAATTGCTCTTGATGATGTTCATGCTCATGGTATATGGAAGAGTTGGCATAGTCCCCAGTTTACTGTGCTTAGTAGCTGCATGCTACCACATTCTGACTGAAAAGTAATATTGCCATTTTTTGAGACAGCCAGAAATGCAGAATGTTTTTTGGTTACTAAAGTGTAAAAGACAGAGATGCTTGTGTAACTCCACGTGTTTTTCTGTTGTGTGCTGCCATGTATCTTCTAAAATTCCTGTGGTTGCAGTAAAAATTCCAAGAACTTGAGTAACCAGATTCTACTGAAAAATATTAGTTTGAGCAACAAGACTCGTTTCAGCTGATTATGTACCTAGGACTGCACTATATATCCCGTGATCATGTCCCCCCCATGATCCTTGGGAGTTGGTTATTCAGAACTTGAGCTCCTAAACCTCCGATAGCCCTGGAGGTGTCTCAATGCATTAAGTTCCACCTACCTTTTAATTCCCAGCTGGTGAGCAAGGGCTGTGAAACAGTGGAGATGACTCTGCGCAGGAATGGCCTGGGCCAGCTGGGTTTCCACGTGAACTACGAGGGCATCGTGGCGGACGTGGAGCCCTACGGCTACGCCTGGCAGGCGGGGCTGCGCCAGGGCAGCCGCCTGGTGGAGATCTGCAAGGTGGCCGTGGCCACGCTGAGCCACGAGCAAATGATTGACCTGCTCAGGACATCGGTTACAGTGAAGGTCGTCATTGTCCCTCCCTACGAGGACTGCACGCCACGCAGGTATTTTGCAATAGCTGTGTTTGCTCTGACATTGTGTCTTGTTTTGTGGGAAGAATCACCATAATGTTAGCTTCCAAAAAAATGTGGTATGGTTATAATACAGCATCCAATGTTGTAAGGCTGCAAGAGGAGAGCAGGAAGAACTGCTCGTTTCAGTCTCAGTGACCCCCAAATACTCATTGAATACCAAAATGTAATAACATGTCCGGAAAAGTTCATGTAACCATGGAATTTAACATGGAAATCAAGCAACTTTTTAGTCATAATTGTGTGTTTAGTGTGCATCAAAATTGATTGTACATGTTTCTGGCTGCTTTGCCATTTACTGGTAGTTTGTAGTGCCTGTGGATATAATTCTTGAAAGCTGGGAATAGACTTACACACTTCTATTTTCACAATAAGGGTTTGTGAGGGTTTATCAAAGGTATGGATCTGGCCAGAGAAATTGCTGCAAGTGCTAATTCTTTACTCCATAGATCTTGTTGGATCTCTCACTTCCCATGTGTATTAAGCCTGAAGCTCATGTCAATTATATTTCTGCTTTTATAGTTTAAACTGTTGTTTCTTCAGAAATAAGCAGTAATGCATGTTTTTTTCTTAAACTGGACATAAAGTCCCTCCATTTTTCCTGAATTCCCACTGAAGCTTTTATAATTTTTATGAATTCTCAGTGTTGTCTGTAGCCATCAGCCACATCACTAAGTCTAATTGCACATTCCTGACATCCTGTATTTGTATCCTAGAAATGCTGCTATATGATTAAAATGGAATGATGTTTAATAGAATAAATCTGCCTGCAGGCTAGGTGAAGGCTTAAGATAGGTTTGCCAAAAGCAAGCACAGTTACCAAAGTTCAAAGGGTTCCTTGGAGTGAGAGACTGAGAGAGCATTTTTGCCCTGCTCTTTTTTAATCAGTCAATACATTTTTAGATGTAATTGCTAAATCTTTGTGTACTTAAGACTGGAGCTAAATTTTAACACGTATTTATTATATTGATATAAAATTGTGTCTCTGAGAAAAACCTGGTACTTTTATAAAAGAAAAATCCATGTTTGTTTTTACTGTAAGCAACATGAACTCCTTTTGTAAATGCTAGCAGAAGAGGAGCAGAGAGAAAAGCAGTTTTATTTGTCCTTTAGTTGTCAGTGGAAAATTGAATCCATGTCAGGGTTTAAAATGAGCAGTGGCATAAGGTCACTCATGAGATATTTGGAAAGCTTTTGTGCAGTATTTAGCAGCCCAAGCAAATGGAAAGTTCAGCTGCAATCATCATGAAAGGATTAGAGCAGAAAAATCAGTGTGGAAAGCACAGATCCTATTATTTCTGAACTAAATTAAGTACAGCCAAAAACAGGCTTACTTTTAGTGTATCCAAACCATAGCAGTAAGAGAAATGACTGCACTTTTTGAAATACTGTACTCAAAGTTTTGTTGTTGCCGTCTAGTGAACAAATGTTCATGGTGGGTTATTGCTAGTTATAAAATTCCATAAAGCAACTTTTGATCCTCCCATTTGCTCTATCCAAAATCATAAAAGTTCAAGAACTGTATCTTGAATTTGTAGCTATCCTACACGTACTACTAGAGACTTCAGTTAAGTATTGCACAAAACACTTTCTCTTTTGGGATTCAGTTTTCTGCAATTGGAGTCCTTTTGTTGTGTTATCTGGCAGTCATTGAGTATATCTGCAGAAACTTCTGCAGACCATAACTAAAATCAACATGCCTTCTGCTTGGAATACTACATTCATATGAGAAGCAGTCCCTATCCTAATAAATTAGTTGGCTTGAAGCTGGAGGAAGATCAGGGGTGAAGTTAGGTAAGATGTCTTGGCAACGGGCACATGTACAAGGTCAGTAGGAGATGCAAAAAATATATTCAAATACCCCAATTCAGGTTCTCATGCCCTGTGCAGAGGCAGGCCTTGTAATGGTTAAGTCTCCATTAAACCATGGTTATTAAAACATGGCCACTGAACTCATTTAGCGGACAGATTGCTGACCTTGAAGCTAAGGACACAGCATTAAGAGGAAATTGTGCATTCCTGCTTGTTAAACTTGTAAGTACATTGGCAAAGCGGGGGGGAGAGAAACCCAAACTAAATACATAAGCACTGGGGAAAGAATAGCAGAGACATAAAAGATGAAGAGAAAAGAAAAAAGGAAGGATATCAATATTGTAGTTCAGTTGTGTTTGACCTTATCTGCTGATCATCCCTGTCTGCTGGGCAGTGGATCCCATCAGAGTGGCCTGGGAGACTTTCAGGAGAAGCTGACCTACATGTGCTTCAGAAGTACACCTCATGCCTTTCAACTGATAATTTAATTTAGACATCAAGACTAGAGGGTAGACCAGTGTAAAACCACAAAATGAGTATATTGTGGGCAGCAAGACCGCAGCAATGATTGTTTCACTTTGTCTGTTCCTATTAGGCTGCACATAGGAACATACTTATGTCAGCATAGCCAGATAACAAGTTCTGTCTTGCTTTTTGTTTTTGCAGGGAAGAGATACTAATATTTCTCACACCTAATGGTGTAATTGCTTAGAGGAAGAGCTATGGGTTCAAAATTTTGCACTGATTTTTTATTTTTCTTTGCATTAGAGTGATATATGTAGATAAAGTAATCATGAATAAAAAATATTCACTTAGTATTCACTCAGAGATACATACATTTGTCAAGAGAAATACCAAAGTTATCCTTACTGAAGTGGAAGATGACATCTTTTATCCAAGTGCCTCATTTGAAATGTATGCAGCAGTTTGCCCTGCTTCTTATGTAGGCTGTACTAGCTTATGTCCTGATCTAGTCAGATTTTTATGCTGTGCTGTTCCTGAGGAAGCAATGGGCATCTTTGGGGTTTGGCATCTACAGTTTCTAACAAGTCTTTTCACAATGTGCAAATTTATCAGCTGAGGTACTTTAGAGCCAGAAGTGTTTGAAAGTTATGTCTAGTGCCTTATTTCATGTAATTCTTGTCTTTTAATGTCTGTGCATCAGAAAGGTGTGTCTCAAAAAGAACAAACATTTCAGGTCTTATTTGTCTTGATGCAGGTAAGTTTTAAAGCTCGTGGCTTTTTCAAGAAGGGGAAATACCCTTCTAACATAACTTTTTAGCTTTCGTAGCCCAGTAGTCAGATGAAGAGTATCAACATGACCAAGTGGAATGCTGGAATGGATGGCTATAAACTCCTCTGGAGGGATAGACAAGGATAGGCATTGGGTTAGGCAATGTTTGATTGTCTGGGGTTCAGTGGTGATGACAACAGGGTTGTTAATGGGTGAGAACCAGGGGCAAGGCCAACAAGGCAGATTCTGTGGTAATCTGTTTTCAATCACTCACCAGGACAAAGAGGCAGGCTCTCACCATCACTAGCCCTTTTTCTTGAGCAAGCCTTCTAAAATTTGTTAAATAAATATTTCTTAAAAGGAAAATATCATACTTTCATAGAATTGATTCAGCTTCTGTCTTCAGGTTTCTCTTCTTGAGAACAGGACATTTTAAAAATTATTTTTTATAGCTGCATATTAAATTTCATTTCCAGGAGTTCTTCAGAAAACTACCGTATGCCAGTGATGGAGTACAAAGTGAATGAAGGAATGTCATATGAGTTCAAATTTCCCTTCAGAAATAATAATAAATGGCAGCGAAATGCAAGCAAAGGACAGGGACCTCATGTGGCTCAGGTACCATCTCAAATCCAAAGTCCAGTACCATCTAGGATTAGCTCTGGAAAAGGAGAAGGAAAAATGCCACCTCCAGAACGAGCCAACATTCCCCGAAGCATCTCTAGTGATGGGCGCCCGTTGGAGAGCAGGAGGTACGTGTCCCCTTTACAGATGGCTTTACATTGCTGCTCTGAATCTTGCCTGGAAAAATTCACAGGAGTTTTATCTAAGTATCTGAAGACTGCTTTTAATCTTGGTTTTAATTAGGCAAAAGACCACATGACTGAGTGAAACAATAGTCAAAAGGAAATACCTTTCCTGGCACAATTGAATACAAAATGAAGCATGCTGGGATGTTTCCCTGTGTTGGGTGATATTCTGAAACTGCTGTACTGTTATTTAAGTTTTAAATGAGTTACGGTCAGAGTTTTAGAGCTAAGTGTTCATGAACTTCTGCATTTTGAAAAAGTAAATCAAAAATTTATCTTGTTCATAGGCTTGGTGGAATTGCCTAAAGCAACCCAAGGCAGACGTAGTATCTGATGGGGGTTTTAGCAAGAGAATTCTGACTATTACAGAAAGCAAATTTATCTGATTGGGGAGTGTTCAGACATTTTAGGGTAGAGGAGAAATTGTTCTAAGTTTGGATTTCTCCAGGGTGGTTTGGGGTTTGTTGTTGTTTTTCGAGTTCTTCGAACAAGAAAGCGGTTATATTAGGATAAAGGTATCAGGTCCATCATGTCACAGTATTTTCATTCTTTCATGGAAGAAGATGTATTTGATAGCATTCAGATGGACTGATATTGTTTGGTTATCTATAAAAATCTATCTCTGCATTTGCAATGAGATCTGTGGAGGGAAACAAGTGAATAGCTTGTATTTCATATTTTGGACAATTCCTTAGGAGAAAAAAACAAACATTTTGGATAGGTTCCGATCATCTTTGTGGATGAAAAATATAAAACAGTTGTAATAAGATGCATATTGTAGAAAATGTGAAAGAGAGTTCTAATGAAACAACTTAAAATCTTTTTCACGTCCTGAAGAACTGGGGATGGAAAAACATGTTCAGAGGTGGTACAGCCAAGACCAAGAAACTACCAAGGTGAAATTGAAACTTCTGTGTTGGATACCTTTTTAGAAAATTCCAATGGTTGCTAAGGACTTAATATTCTTACTTTTCTTAAGTATGTACTTAAAAAGCTCCCATCTGTGGCAGTTGGAAAAAAAACCTGCAACGCTGAAGGCACTAATAATTTCACAGACAGCCTGACTGGATTGCCTGTTAAAAAAGGTTGCAGAAGCCACTAAAATTGTGGACTTGATTCTCGAATGATTTATTTGGACCAACATAAAAACGGCTGTATCTGCCTGATAGAGCTGAAGACAGGCAGATGCTGACCTGGAAGGAGCAGCAGCTGAGCTGATGGTGTTTTTTGCTCTCTCCAGAGAGCAATCTGGAACAATCTGAACAATCTCCTTATGTAATTCCAGAAGGCATAGTAATACCTGGGAAAAGCTTAAGGCAGTGACAGACTATCAGGTTCCATTGAGTTGCTGGTTTTTCCAGACGCTTCCATCTCATCATGGTATTAAGCAGAGAGCCTGGGTGCAGCTGTGAGTTGGCTCATGTCAGAGAGAGAGCCTTTGGCTGCCCTGAGAGAAGGGCTATTAACAACTGTGTGTTTCTTGTGCATTAAATTGTATGCAGGCAACATCACACACACCTAAGGCAGTCAAGATTTATCCAGTCTCTGGAGGCTTCTACGGAGGGGTTATGGCCTGATAAATGTTTGCAAAGTGAAAATAACATTTTCTTAGTCAGTATTTGTTTCCAAAAAGTGAAACTTTGACTTTTCATTCCCTTCATTTTTGGGGCATGTAGCTGTTGTTTTGGGGTGGTTTTTTTTTTTCCTCTAGGTATTCCTTTAAGTATTCTTTTTATTATTATTCAAAAAGGGTTATATTGGATCTTTCATCCTTAAAAGTATATTATCAAAGCAGTTTTAAATTTTTCTGGATGCTTGAAAAATCTCATCTTTCTGGTCTGCTAAACATGTTAGTCTTGGGTGAATCAAGTTTAAATATATCATCACTTGCATAAGGCTAACAATGCCTTAGTTAAAATGAAGAAATACATTTTTGTCATTTTAAAGAAATACACGAGGGGGAAAAACCTCAACAATAAGCTCTCTGCAAGACTCATTTGTCTTTTGTCTAGATGATAAAAGAAAGCTTTGCTTTTCAGGAAGTTCAGATGCTTCTTATTTTGTAAAGTCTTAAAAGCAACAAAGGTGGGTTTTTCACGACCCTCTTAACTACTGTCTCATTTAGTTTTTCACCACTGTTTTTCATATGTACCCTAAAGAACACTGAGGAGGTGCTGAAATCCATGCGTGTTTGTGGTGCAGGCAGCAGTGATGGTGCTCTAAAGAGTGCTTTGCTTCCTTTAGTCCATTTAAATATGTTAGAAATTAGTAAAATTTCCATTACCACTCTTGAGGCCAGGTGGATTTTACTTCATGTTCTTCATGTTGTCTCCCCATGGAGACTGCTGTTGTAGGTGGGAGAGTACGTTGCCTGACAATCCCTCATTCTGAGAAGGCAGACAAGTTCCCAGTCCTGTGTCTAGCCAGCAGAGTACTTAAATTTGCCTTATTTGGATTGTCTTCATAGATGCAACTTACTGGTTTATTTTCCCTGATCTTCACAGTGAGTGGATCCTTGAATGTAGGCCTTATTGATATGGGTGGGTATTTGTAGGAAGGAAAAACAACCCAGAACTTTATACATCCTAAAATAAATCTCTTAGTTAAAATAAATGTTACTGCAACATTAAGACTGAAAAATCTAATAATATAAATTCAATAAATCCCAAGTTATTTCACAATGTTAATTAATATATGTGAGATACTATATAGTCTACAACCCAGAGTCAATATCAGAGGGATGTGTTAAGGAAAAAAACAATAAACCACATATGCATGAAGTAAACCAGAGCTAATGTTATTGGAGAACATGTAATTATAGAAGGTTGATTTTTTTATTTCCCCCCTTCACATTTTTCAGGGTTTTTTGTACACTTGGATTCCACACTCCATCAAGAAAAAATATGCAAGGAAAGGAGAGGAGATAATGGTAGATAATAATCTATTCTTAATTTATCATAAACTGGAACCAGTTTAACTAAAACTTGATTTGAAAGACATTTGAAAAAGTGTGGAAATCAGTGATCAAAGCATGTTGGAGGCCCAGGTCTGGACTTGAGCACTTCAGTCTGCAGTTGAGTACTGTTGGATGAAAGCTCAAGGCTCTTAACAAGAAAATTTCTGATCATAGTCAATGCTTTAAACCAAATGGAAAACTGAATTACGGCATCACTGCAGTCACACACTGGCAGTAAAATTCCACAGTATGGAAGTATTAGAACAATATCATTGATTTGGTTTGTTGTATTGAGGACTTTGAAGCACAGTCCTGCCCGAAGACTCCATGCTTATTTGAATGATGTCCATGTAGTCAATGATAGTAATTATGGCAGTTGTAGTTAATAGGTTATTTCCTGCAGGTGGATTCTATTTTAAACTGTTCCCATATTACCTAAAAATCCTCATCTGTTGCAGTTTATCTTGGATCAGTGACATTTTTCTGAATTTAAACAGGTGTCTGTGCTCATCTTGCCACCTGTCAAGTCAGCTTTGTAGTACACACACTACCTACCTCACAGGGTTTGGAGATGTTATTTAAATGTTCTCATAACATTCTTCAAATTAAACATGTACTAACATGAGATTATCTAACACACACTTCCTACCAGCTCCAGGACTTAGAGCTGGATGTAGCAGTGGAAGAATCACAGGTTTGTTGGTATGCATGGCTGTGTGGCCAAACTCTCGTGATGTAAAAACATCTGAGAAGAGCCATTTCAAGATTTGGTCTTTCTTGTTTGACAAGGGCCATCAATGGGGACCAGGTAAAAGCATAAGAAATGCTTACAAGTGGAAAGGAAGAGACTCTCTACCAGGTCTGTCAGTCCCCTGGCTGTCTGCTGTGTAAGATTGCCTGTGGGTGCACCTGTACTGCACCTGTACTCTTCAACTCAGGTTCTTGCTAATTGATCTCTTGGTGGTTGTAGACCTCCTGCTTGTTTTGTTATGAGGGATAGTGAGTACTCACTGTTTGGTCCAGTGTGATCAGTGTTTGGATGAAGTGAAGCAGAGAGGATAAGTTTCTCTATAATCCCTGGAGCCATGGAGCTTGTTCAGTGTGTCTTCATACACAAACTCTTCTATACTTCTGGTGTCCCACTGCCTGCCTCTATATCTTTTCTTGTTACAATATGAATTTTCTGAAAGGTGATGGTCAAATTGGAAAAAAAAAAAACAACAACTAAAACTTGAGAAGGTACAACACGACAGTATAATTGCATTTTCTGTTTCATTTACTATCCCCTTCCTCAAAATTGCTGTGTTTTTTCACTTTTTGAATGGAATGGTTTGGTTTCCTTTAAACACAAGAGCATTTGAGCCAGTGTTTGCAGGGAATTGTTGTGGCTTGCAGTATTATTAGGATTGTAAAACTCAAACACATGGAAGGTAAGCATGCCAGAATTAAGATTTGCTGTGCTGTTTGTTTCAAACTCTTGTGTTACTGTGTATTCAGATGCTTCTTTTGATTACATTACAAGAATTTCTTTTAATAGAGGACATCTGCCTCATTCAATTCACACAGTGGATGCAGCTCATTAAAGAAGAGCTATTTAATTTTTTTTTCCCTCTTCATTACTCTGTCCCTTATATACTGGATGACATTCAAATCCTGTTGTAAAGATGCCATTACTAATTCCCTTCTAAGCTTTACAGTGGCACCCATTACTACAGTTTCTGAATGCTTCATGGGTATTAATTAAACTTACTTTTTAAAATTCTTGTGTGAGAGGAGATGTATTTGGCCCTCTTCAGATTAAGAACAAAGGTAGAGAGATAAATTATGTTCCAGTCATTTGTTCTGCTTATTTTGGCCATCTCATATTTGGAAGTGCGCCTAGCATTGTTAATATTTTATATATTCAAATTATAGCCTCAATTGACTTCAGCTCCTTTAGGAAGATTTCAGCTCAGAGATATAGTGGGCCTTGGAATCAAATAAGGCCTTTGAAAAATTAAAATTAGAAACAACAAATGAAAAATTGTCATTAGCAAATACAGTAGTGGTCACGTTGGAGTGCTCCAGCAAGCACAAAGTAAGAACTCAGTTTGCCAAGTGAGCACTGACTGTAAGGCCATTCTTCCTCTTCTGCCAGCCTGACCCTCCTTTGCTTCTGAGCTCTGTGGCTCTTGCTGGAGAAGTTGTAGCACAGTGTAGGACCTGTGCCTGTACAGTTTTACAGGAAAAGGCACCTATGTATGATCTTGTAATTACCCTGCCTTAGGCCAGAGGCACAGTGACCTAGACTGACGTTTTTCTTATGATGTGTGTACTACATACCTAGGCATACTGAATACGTGGGGAAAATTACAGCTAATGATATGGAAATTAATTTATTAAGAGCAAGATGGATGCTTTCAATGTCTGAGTTGTCATATTAAACAAAATAAATGTATGCCCATTCCACTCACTGCCTTCACAAAATATGATGTTCTTTCCCTACTTGGCAAGACTCAAGCAGTTCTTTCAGGATGAACTAGATCTCTTAGAACTAAATCATGCATGGGATAATCCTGGTTCAATTGACTGCAATGTAATTGTATCCATTTAATGTAATGGACGCTTGGCCTATTTTTAAATTCAATTGTAGGACTCAAGCACTTAACCATTTTGGCATTTCTTCTTAAAACTCTCTTTTGAAATAGATAAGAGCTTGCTTTAGTATGGTTTTTAATTATAAATAAAAGGCTCAGATTGTCTTAGCTATAGGGGCATACTGTTAGCATAACACAATACACCTTTTGTCTTGGGAACTGCCTTTCATCAAAAGATTTCAAAGCAGCTCAAAAAGTCAATTTGAACTAATTTGCTCTAAAGTTCTTTTCTTTTATGTATTTCAAACAAAATGAAATGTCTTATAGTATTAGTGTGTTTTAGTGCAATTGTGAACAGTACTAACAAAAATATACTTCTGCTTTAAATAAAAGAATGTCCTACCTGACTGGTTGTTCATATCTATTGTTCAGATCACATTTATAATACAGTTTTGTTTGCCCTCAAGGTCTTTCATCTTTGTAAATGAGTTAGAACTCTATGACATAGTTCTGAAATCTTGATGTTCTTTCTGAACAGTGCTGTCACTTTTTGGTAAAGCATAAGAAGTAAAGAAAAGGCATAGCTGAATCTGAAATGAAAATGTAAGCATTTTTCAACAGGAAAAGAAATTATTTGAGAAGTAGTTGGTTCCTTGGTTTCTTTGCCATCAATTCTAATTTAGTATTGGGAAAAAAGGTCATACTTTTAAACTGTGTATTGCTTTGCAAGTGTAACTGAATTTAAATGTGTGTGCCTTTATAGGTGAGCAAATGCATTTTTGTGTGGCCAAGCTATTTTTTTTTTTCTTTTTATAGGAGTGCTTCTGGGAAAATAAACTGCTTGGCTTATGGGTTCCCAAGTTTTCCAGTCTTCAACCATGTTCTTTGCAATCAAATATTTCAGATTTGTTGCTTGATAATGTTGATAAGTTAAAATACATTTGGTAGACTAGAAAGGCATTACTGGATTTGGTGTAGTGCTTACTTTGGTCAGGCTTTAGATCATTCCTTTTCTGTTTCAGAAAAAGAGTTCTTATTAACTATATGCACTTGATGAAATTCCACGTGATCAAGATGTTTTATCCAGTCAATTGCACTTTGCATTTTAAGATTTTGTTAGTTTACTGCTTTTTTTTGCAAAGTACTTAGGGGGCCAATGCACATTTGATATAAATGTAAATATAAATATATATACACATACTGTTTCAATATATACACATACATAAGGAACATTAATCAATTCAGTTGTGGTTTTTTATTTTTGAAATTTTTTTTAACATCTCAAGTTTTTACAGTCTTGTGGTGAGAGCTAATTTAAAATCTGCCTCTCCTTTAAAGTTACAGATGAAATGGCTAGGCTAAGGTCTTTTAACTCCCCAGACCTGAGTTGGGTGCTGAGGCAACTTATCTATGTTTCACTGAAGTTCTTATCTATTTTTCAAATATTAAATTATTTAGCTTGTGCAAATTATAGTGTTTTTCCTAGATAAAATGAATAAAGGCTTTTGTTCACAGTAGGAGTTTGATGTTTGTGAATGGCATAACTCAAACTTCACTTAAATCACTGCAAAATTTTTGAATAGCTTCAGTGACAACTGAGTAGAACAAAGAACCAGCTAACAGCAGTGAATTCTGCTGGGGTTTGGGAAACAAAATGCACAAAGCTAGCAGTTATCTAAAAAAGCCTTTGACTACAGAACAGGATATGACTTGGGCAGTATAAGCCTGCTGCTTGCAGCTATTTTGCCCAGCTGCATGTGTTGCAGTTCTAGACTATTTATTTGCTGTATAGTTATTCTGACTGTGAAGGTTGCGTGTGACTCAGGTCTGTGTTTTCAAACAGAATTCTCTATCTGTTTTATATTAGAATGTTAAGTTTTTAGGGTGAATTTTAAAGTGGTGTGTATAGATTGCATTGCATTTTTTTAGTCCTTGTGTTTTAATGTAGACAAGTTGGGTGGCATGGAGGTAAGCTTGATACTCTTGGAAGAGTTTGCATAGGCATCTCACAACAGTTAGTTTAAATTCCAGCCAAGAGTTTGCTGGGAATTAGAAATATTTTCTTCTATTTGGTATTTTGATGAGAAATGTCATGTTTCATTATTCCTTACAATCAATCTGTAACAACACACTTCAGAAACCAGAATGTTTTCCTAGCAATTGCCAGTATTTTCTTCCCACATCTGCCTTTCTTTCTTTCCTCCCATGCATCCAGGTTTACTGTTGATTTTTAATGGTTTCCAGTAGATTAATAAGGTTGTCTGATCCTTCAACTGACAGGATTTGTGCCATCTCCATGATGCCATAGCTTGCAGCTTGGTGGCAGTTTGCAGGGTGTTGCTGGGCATGCCTGGCAGTGTGATCCTGCTGATGTGAGGCTTCCCTTGCTCTGAACAGGCTGTCCCCTGGCTCCGATGTGTACGTCACCGTTTCCTCCATCGCCTTAGCCAGATCGCAGCAGTGCCGTAACTCTCCAAGCAACTTGTCCTCCTCGAGTGACACTGGCTCTACTGGAGGCACGTACAGACAAAAATCTATGCCAGAAGGGTAGGCACCAGACTTCTTACATGTTCTGTTTTGGCAGAGTTTTGTTCTCTGTTCCGTTTGTTGTAATGTCTACTCAAGGAGTGCTTACGCAGGCTCCTGTCAGCTGTTGTTTACATGCATTAAACCATGGCTGTTTTCAAATAGCACTGTCATGCTTCTTGAAAAAGCCAGTTTTAAAAATACCTTGCTTCCACTTTTACCTTGCAGCCTAACCATTCTCTCTGATTCTAGTCTACAGCTGTTCAGGTTATTACACAGAGGGACATTTATATTTATAAACCTTCATTAAATATGCTGGTTTCATGTGGCAAATTGCTTCCTTTCACAGGTTTAGATTCCAAAATAAGAGAAGTAATAGGTCTGGGACTTTGCAGTCAGTTAATAGTTGAACCAAAGTAGTATTGAGTGCAGCTAAGACTTAGATGTGTAGGCACAAAAATGCTAATTAATCCACAGCTAGCTTCTTTTTCACATATTCACAGTCATTCTGTCTTAAGGCTTCCGACTTTCCAGAAATCTTCTAACTCTCTGAAGTGTCAGTGTAAGGGGAAACTTGCAGAGGAAGAAATTAAATCTGTATCATTTTCAGAGAGCACTGAAAGGAGCATCAAATCAAAGGTCTCCAAGGAGAGGGAAAAAAAAAATTGGCAGCAGAAGAGCTGTCCACTACATTCCAAATTACTTCCTATAGAGAAGATAAGGGGGCAAAACTGCTGATAGTTCACACTGCAAAGCTTCCCTCTGAAGTGTTCTTGAGTACTTTGCAGGTCATTGTGTGTAACTCATTTTGGTTTGGGTCTTGTATAAAATGGAAGTATCTTTCTGTTTTAAAAAAAATATATTATTAGTAGGATTAAATGCTATTATCAGGAACTGCTTAGCACAAGGCACTATCTTCTGCCTCTAGGTGCTCTGTGTCAGACCAGAGAACACTGTACTGAGCATGTGTTTGAAACAAAGTGCTGCTTCTTACTCCACAGCACTGAAGATTTGTCCTCCCTGTCCTTCCTACAGCTCAGTTTGAAGCTTTATGAAGAGTCAATCTCTTCTCTGCTGCTCACCTTCATGAAGGCTTTGATTCATGACACTTTCAGCCCTGTTCTGGTCATTGTTTAAGTTTGTACTTAAGTCCTAGTGACATTAGGAGATTTGCTCTTAAACCCGTTAAACTTTGCTCTGAGGAAACACTAGATACAGTTATATCTAGGGCTCTGCAGCTGGAAAAAGGCACTTAACCTCTTTATGCTCTGTAGACTTTCTGGCTCATTCCCATCACACCAACAGCATTTCTGTGTTACCTTGAATTCTGATGAGCAGCTTGTGCTCCCAATATCGTTTGCTCTTTTCCCACTACGTCATTTGCACTACAAAAAAAGGTATTGCTGCCATATGTCCTTAGACCATCACAACCATAAGTGCTTGAGTAAGAAAGGATTTTCAGACACACTTCAAGGTTTGTTTTGAATTGTCCTCAGAGCACACCAGGACCCATCCTAACCCTTTTCCATCTTTTAAGTTAATTATACACATATGTTCACTACAGCATTCTTCAAGCATTTTGCAATTTTAGCAGAGATGTGGCCTAGAAACTTTGACTGTACTGTCATTTTGGGATTGAAGTTTTAATTCAGTGCAAGGAACACAGTTTTAATGGAATAATGAAAGAAACAATTGATACTTGAACTTTGCATGTTCTTTATTGGATGCTCTTAAAAAAGAACCCCAATTTCTTAACTCCAATTATTTTACTATTCTGTTCTATTCCTATAGGAAAGCAGTTTGTCTCTCATACTGTCCTTGTACAGATGAGTCATACTTACTCAGGACTTCCCAAATATCTACCAGACTAAGTGGAAAGCATGAAAAATGTGATTGTGAAGGAATGTTTTCCTTGCCTCAAGAAGCAATTTAATGCATGTCCCTTTACTAAAAACCACTGCAGTTCCATGTGCATTTTCTGTTGAGATTGGTCTGAAAGAGCAGGTTCAGGGCAGCTCTGCAGTGATGTTTGGTGTCCCAGGGAGGGCTGGTCAGCGTTACCCTGATGTGGTGGTAAAACAGGGGAGTAACATTCAGTTGCTAAGATGTTGGAGAGAATGATGGGCTGGAAAAGGGCCAAGGGAGAGCCATGTCCTGAAGGTAATCTTCCAGAGGTGTGAAGTTCCAGTGTGCTCTAGATATGCCACTCAGAAATGTTCCCAGTGCAAGAAATCTCAACCTCACCATTTGTGTATACAATTATTGTTACATAGTGTGGCAGAATTAGAATGTTTGTGAAATTTAGCTGACCAGGATAATGGGTGTGTCCAACCTCTGTCAGACATTGGTACAAGCAGTAATTGCTGCTTCTAGATTATTGATCCATGTCCTAAACCGGGTTTAGGCAAAAACTTCACTGACTTCAAGAATATCCAGATTGCTCTTTGTGTGTATATGTGTGTTCTGTATACTTATGCTGTGTTTATTTCTTCACCGTTACATCTGCAATAAATGATTGTAGAATGGAAAATTTAATCATACATAGATTGACAGCCTATATACGTATATTATATACATATACAATATACAAATATTATGGGGGTTAGGTAAGGGGACATCACAAGAGAAAGCAAAATCTTGATGTAGTGTAACTTCATTGCACCAAGATGTGTTTGGGGTTTGCCTTTTTCTTTCAGATGCCAGCTTCTAGTTATTTTATCATGAATATATATTCTTCCCATAAGAATTTGTTTACACAACTTAAAAGTTAGACCACAGGTCAGTGTTTAAGAAATCAATCACCACTGAAATGCTGTGTTTAGACTTTTTATACATATCTCGAATTGGTATTCAATTCATCATGTTTAATTCAGGTATTTGATAAGTGAAATCCTACTTAGTATGTGTGAAAAGGAGAAACGTTACTTTATACATAATTTCAATGTAAATTGTTTATATTTAGAAGGCAGATATATGCAGGTTTTCCTCACTTTTTAAAATTCATCAAAATGTATGCTATTTGTATCAGGGAGCAGTGAACAAAAGCGATGTATGATCATGTTTGGGTGAATTTTTAGAAGGCTGAAATTTCAATATGTGCTGCACGATACAGGCATGTTCCAGCTGCTTGTCTTTGAGGATGGAAGTGGGATTTTATTGTTCTGAGTTGTATAATATTGCTGTGATGTGTGTGTTTGAGTTAACAAGTGTGTGAATTTCAAATGGGATAACCACACTGAACTTGTTCTGACAGCTGGGAAGGTGTCTTGTGTTGGAGGTTGTGTGGGGCAGTCTGTAGGCTGCACAGTTGGGGTATTTCATTTTATGTCATTTCATTAGACATTACAGCTAGAGAAACTCATTGCTATAGAGATGATATACCAGCTTGTAATTATTTTGTGTGTTATTTTGTGCATGTAGAGTTGGAGGATTTTCTTTTTCCTTCAGGATATGTCTGATTAAAAAAAAATCTCAGAAATGCATTATTCTTGATGAATTCTTAATGATTGATCTGCTATTTCTGAACCCAGCTGTAATTCTTACAGACTTGTAAGTGATTTATATGTAATACAGAACTGTAGACTTAAAGTCTTACAGGCTTTTAGCCATATGAGGCATGTAGGCTTCAGTGTGGCACAGGGGCACTGTGTGCCTCTTTTGTCATTAGCTTGTTCTCCTTGACTTTACTCTGTCTTTATTGATTTTTCTGTAATCCATCTGCCTAATCTGGCAGGATTTACAAAGTCCATTGAACAGAGTTTTCATTTTGCTCTCTATGCTTTCTTTTACAGCAATAGGTGTGTCTCACTACTTTCTTACAGCTGTATTTAGTTTTCATTAATCAACTCAGATTATTTTATGATCAAATAATTGAAGAACTTACAGAATTTATAACCCCCAGGACCTGTGAATCCATACTCAACAGTTTACTTTATAGAGGCTTATTTAAAATATTTGGCAATGTTAATATTGTCCCAAATAAATCCATGTTGTTGGCATATATGTCTGCATCACCCAGAGGTATGACCTTACTGTTCTCTTGGCTGGAACCCAGGCAAGTGGCTGAGGTCCATGGGATTGTCCCAGCAAACTTCCTGATGCTTTCTTTGATTAGTTTGAGATAGTGCTTTGGGGTAGTTGAAAGGATCCAATCTTTTCCTGATAAACACACCTCATTTCCCTATGTGGTTGTTATCCAAACTTTTACATTTTACTCACTGTGGTGAGTTTTCTAAGCAGTCTGGTCACCTTTTCATGTAAACATCTATGTAAATAAAAACTCATAATTTTCTTTCTTGATGTTTTGATCTGTTTTTTGTTGGGTTTTTTTTTTTTTTCAATTGTAGCACTGTAACCAGTTGTTCTTGGTCAAGGACGCTCAATAAATTCACGTATATTGTAATCTTAATCGTTAAAAGCTGATAAGTGGGTCTGGAGAGCCGCCACAAAAATGAAATGGTCAAGTGTTATAAATCCCTCAAGCATTTGTGCTATGTGTTGCTTTGCCCTGTTGTTTGACACGGGCTTCTTAAAAGTGCTTTTCTTTTTTCACTTGCATGAGATTTGTGTATATTTAAAATGACTATCTACCTTGTGTTTTGGGGAGAACAGGTTTGGAATTAGCCGTAGATCCCCCGCTTCCATTGACAGGCAGAACACGCAGTCGGACACGGGCGGCAGCGGCAAATCCACGCCCAGCTGGCAGAGGAGCGAGGACAGCATCGCTGACCAGATGGGTACGTACGGAGCTGGGCATGGGCCACGGGGTCACTGTGGCAGGGCTCTGCTGGCACACACTGAACCCGCCTAAGCACGGCGTCTTCAGCAGCTGTCAGAGGTAACCTTGCTCACTGGGATGAATAATTAGGTCTGGAGCACGCACTGAAGCTTCTGCAGTCTGCTTCCTTGAGACCTATGAGTATCACCTGAGGAAGAACTGATTTCATTTCCTTATTTGATTGTGGGATTAAATCTGCCTTAATGCTCTTACCCTGAAACACTCTGTCCTTTTAGAAGCAGCTGGGCAGACACACTTATTAATTTGTCTTGGTGTTGAGGATTTGTTTGACCTTACCTGCTCTCCTGAGTGGCTTGGCTTAGTTTAAGTTTTGCTTAGTTTGTCTCACGTGCTTGTGATGCTTCGTTTTCAAATGGTGCTATATAAATGCAAATTGATTGTTTGATCATTGAAGCTATAAAAATATCATGTATAAAATGGAAAAAATGCAATTAAAGTTTAAATAGTGAAGTAAATCTATAGGTAGGTAATCACCTTCCACAAATGTATACATTTTCATTGCATGTGGCAATTAAGCTGTCAGCTGAGGGAATATATTAACTACGTAAAACAGCTAAGAACTGAGAATTTATATTCTTATTATATTGTTAGGCCTTCATTTGAAGTTCTTGCACATAGACCTTTTGCTACACTTACGGCTTGACTTGAAAGGATTACAAGTAAAACTGACAGCAGTGAGAATGTCATATCTACAAGGAGCATTTTTTCAATATGATGACCCTGGCCAAGGCTGCTAGATTGTGTTTCTCTAACTTTTTTTACCCTAGATTAAACAATTCCATGCTTTTTTATTGCATCACTTTACTGCATTACTGTACAAATGAACTAGTGTTTAAGAGAGAATACACTTCAGTGAGATGAGGAATTTAAAGCATATGCTGCCTGCCTCTGGTTCTGAAGATGTTTTTGGTTTACACACCTTCACAACCTCAGTAAGCTGTGCCTTGTTATCAAAGTCATCTGACAGTCCCTCCCTCACAACTCCTCCCATGCTTCTCAACAAAAAATGGTGATTATACTGATCTGCAGTTCTCGTTTTGGCAGAACAATTTTAATTGCATATGTTTTGAAACCGTGTGATGGTAATGACACATGTAAAAATGATCTTTTGCTCAGCATTACTTTTGCAGAACAACAGTTGAGTGTTGGTGCTGGCACTGAGTGGAACTGCCAACAAGTTCTGTTCTACAGTGTCAGGTGTCAACATATTAACAAAATAAATGAGGCCAGAAGGAATAGGAAAATTGCATGGTAGGAGACATGGCTCCAGCATTTGGCAAAGGATGAGAAATGCACAGTGACATAAAATGACATAAAATGCATGTATTTTATCTCTTGTGTATTGTCCTACATTCATAGACTTGGATCTCTGATTGGAGACTTCATTGTCAATCTGGTGAATCTAGGTGTAAGTTTGGTTTTATGACATATAAGTACATTTCCACTTGGGATAATCTGTCTCAGGGTAAATGAGGCTTTAGGTGTAGTGAATCCACACACTGACACCTTCCTGGCCCATCCTTTGCTACAGAACACCTTTTTCCTGTGTTCACCAACACTGCTTGCTACCACTTGCCAGGGGAAATCAAGTTTGATGATGATATTACTGGTATTATCATTATTATTCCTTACAAAACTCACAGCTTTGTTTTTTAAAAAGCTCATAATGCTGCAGATCAAGATGAATAAACTGTGGCTGTGTTGGAGAAAGAACTGCTATTTACAATGGATATTGTTAAGTATTTGATGTTTGTAAGCACATACTCTACTTAAAAGGAGCATTTTTAGAAATGCAAAATATGTGTACAAGTGTATATAAAAACCTATAACTGAGAGAGATTCTTTTGAAACACTGACCTTGGGCTCTGACAAGGCAATTACCTACCTAACAGGCTGTGTCTGAATATCCTCTAGACCTCCACAGTTATCTCCTGGGAAAATAAGTTCCATTGGCAAAGTGCAGTCCTCTGAGTATCCCTCTGAGTATCTAAGATAGATACCCTCTGATTATCTAAGATACCCTCTGAGTATCGAAGATGAGTGATTTGACTTCCATTCACTTTGGTCAGGTTTAGTTTAATAAGTATTGCTTTTGTATATCTATGCAGTTTCTACATTCACAGCCAGCAATGTTTAAGATAGTAATATGTCAAGAGATTATTTTTTTGCATTCTCTTCAATTAGAAAATGTTTAAATCAACTTTGGTAAGAAATACATGTAGTACTTCTGCTGGGGAAAATGGGTTTGTTTAGGTGATCACTGTAGACTTTTGCTGTTATCCTGCCTTGCATAGAATGCCATTTAAGGAAATGTCAGTGTTCAGTCTTTTAAATCTCTTGTCAGCAGGTATCACTCATTTAGAGATCCAATGTCAATACCCTGTGAAAGTGAATAGCCTGCTGGTTTAATGCTCTGATATAGTGCTGTGGGACAGTGGGGATGTGGTATCCTTCAGGTTCTTCTAATAAAAGTCAGAATGGTGGCAGTTGGTTTTTTATGAAGCCTGAATGATTTACACCAGGGAGGAATGGGCCCCCACTTTCTCCCCTGTGTTCTGCCAAGGAAGATATGATATGTACCTGTAGTTGGCTACGGTAGTGTTGGAAAAATTGCAGTGTGAAATGAGGCTACATGTTTTCTTAGCTTCCTCTCTCAGTCCATGGTTGTGTGCTGTGTTGCAGAGCCAACATGCCATCTCCCAGCAGTCTCAAAAGTATTGCCATCCTTCCGAGAGAGCCCCAGTGGAAGACTGATGAGACAGGATCCTGTGGTACACTTGTCTCCAAATAAGCAGGGTCATGTAAGTTATCCTAAAAAAGGAATAATATGAAGTTTTGCTTTTGCTCCACAATCTCTTGATACCAAAAGTGTTGTTCAAAGTTATATTTAGAGTGTCAGTTTAAAAAAAAAAGTAAAAAAAAAATCCTGTTCCCTACTAGAACATGGAGAATGCAGTAGGGCAGGTCTGTTGGTGCCTAAATTCTACAGCACAGTGTATTGAAATATTCACTAGTTAACAAAGATTTGCTGCCAGTTGAACAGCAAGCTCTTGTCTGTTACCTTGTGAGAAGTAGAAATTTGCCAAGCTACTCTTAGACCTCACATGTAAGACTTACAGTTTAATTACTGTATCTTCTAATGCAATACCCAGAAAGCTGCTGCTTTGAGACTGAATAGTGGTTTTGGTTTTGTATTTTCTCTTTTTCCATAACATACGTTGAACACTGTTGGAAGTCTGTTTGAAAGGATTCCCGGAATCCTGTGGAAAAAAAAAAACTTCCTTGTTTTATTTGTTTTGAAGTTCCAATGGTAAATTCAGTTTTTCTGTCTGCTGACTTAACTGCTCATGCCTTTGTGGAGACTGTCACTTCCCAATTTTTATACAGAGAGATAGATAAATACAGTAGAGTTCATAAATTTAGCATGTCTTGAAAACTACTGAAGTCACTGTAATAAAAGGAGCACACTTAAACTTTAAATTACTCAATAAACTGTATCACTTTTTTTTTATTTTCACAACAAGCTAAAATACAGAGTTGTGTTGCATGATGTTACTGAAAGTATTACTTGCATTTAGTTAGATGTGAGAAAGCCTTTAATTGGTTCCAAGTCTTTAATTTGCTCCTGCTTGCCAGCATTATTCTTTCAGTGCAATTGGCAGTGTTGCTTTTAGATTATTAATTCATAACAACACATATTTATTATTTAAAAAAGAAAACACCAAAGAAACCCAATCATTAACACACCTGTGTTCATATTCTTAGAAGCGCAGACTAGTTTTTAAATTTAGATTGACCTGTTTTTCATGAGATGTATTTGACTGCATAGTGATGTAATATCTAACTCATTAGCTTGAGTGCCAAGTGCAACACTGAACTTATTATTGCTTGCATTATTCTGGTTTAGTCATTGTTAAAATAAATCTTTATTATGTGGACAGATGGATGGGCAAGTGATGCAGTCTTAATGAAGAAAAGTAACTTTAATTGGGCATAACTAGGAGTCCAGACCAGCTTCATATTCCCCCATTTTCTTGTCAGTTCTTTCTTTAGTATATTAAAAGACATGGATGCTGATGATTCCTTATTCTCAAGATACATCTGTTCCCTATTTCCTTCGAAAACAGTAGCACTATCTATTTTTTTATATTTGTCTAGGATCTCTGTCTATGTCTGTTCAGTAAAACAAGGGTAGACAAATAGAAAACTTTGAAGTCTCCTTTCCATCAATTCCCTTTTCCCAGGCCATGTGGTCATCCAACAAGTCTGTTGCCTACTGCTTCAGTTGTGATTCTGTAGATGATCAAAACTTAGATAAGTTCAGTAGAAATCAAATGGATATAAATACCCCAAAGGTAGATGAGCTACTAAACAGTTAAAGGGTATGACAAGGTATTTCTTTTTGAAATGGGATATTCCACCACTGAAATTATGGACATTCAGTTTCGTTGTAATAGTGAGCTGTAACCAAGGACAGGACATATAAACCAGCCAGGCATGCCCTGATGGGATAACTTAAAAGTGTTACATTAAAGCTTTTTTCATGCAGTTCTGCTTTTTGGAAAACAATTTCACATTAGTTAAATGATGTTTCAGTGGTCATTTTCAAAGGACACTCCTGCTGAGGAGGAAAGATGCCCTAGTGCCAAGAGGAGAAAGAGAAGTGTCTATGCTCTTCTTTGGCTTTTTGATAGGCAATTGGATGACTAAAATAGCAGGAACTTTCTGTCGATGGGTTATGTTTCATGTTCTAAAATGTTACAGTCTTAGAATATTTTTAATTATTGTAGTTATAAAGTCCAAGTCTACATAGCTCAGCCAGTTTCGTTGGACTGGGCCGAGCAGAACTGTGCTTGAAAGGAACCACTGCAAGGTATTTTGGACAAAATACGAACAATTCAGGCTTTTCTTGCCTTCCAAATCCATAAGTAAAGTTTTTTTTCCCTCCACTCAGCACAGAGGATGTGCAATGTGTTGGAATCAAATTTTTAGAGTTCATTAGTCTCCTCAATACATCTATCAAATAACCTCCAGGTAGGAGAGCTCCTACTGTACAGCGATGGCTTTTGTAACCCTTTATTTCCTCCTCTCCATTGTCTTAATTTTGTCTCTTCTGTAGTCTGACAGCCACTACTCCAGCCATTCCAGCAGCAATACACTCTCCAGCAATGCCTCCAGTGCTCACAGCGATGAGAAGTGGTACGACAGCGGAGAGCGCACCGAGTCGGAGCTGAACAGCTACAATTACCTTCAAGGGACGTCGGCTGACAGCGGCATCGACACCACTTCCTACGGCCCCAGCCACGGCAGCACCGCCTCCCTGGGCGCCGCCACTTCGCCCCGCACGGGGCTCACCAAGGAGAAGGTGGCGCCGCTGTGGCACAGCTCCAGCGAAGTGGTCTCCATTGCAGACAGGACATTGGAAAAGGACAGCCACATGGACCGGAAAGCTGAGTCGTCGCTCAGCCTGGATATTCACAGCAAGAGTCAGCCAGCCTCCAACCCTCTCACAAGGGAGAACAGTGCTTACAGTTTAAGTGATGCTGTTTCACATACGAGGTAATTTTCACCTCTTGTATGATTGTCCCCCCCCAAACTCATTTTCCCATTCCCACTCACTAACCTACCAAAAGTGAGAAGTGGATGTTGAAGAGAGGGGGTTCTGCTTACGTTAATCAGTGTTCTGAAAGATTTCACTCTGCAGAATGCTTGAAAATTAAGACCACCTTTAGTCATCGTATCTGCTACTGCTTATAGTACTCAAATTCTTTAAGAGCGTATTCTGTACTAAACTGCTACTTAACTATCTGTAACATAGACATGTCTGATTTATTTATGGGGAATATCTTGCAACAACTGCAGTTCACGTGTGGATCAGAAAGGAGATCAGTCTATGTTATTAATGAACAGTTTACTACTGGGTTTATTCTTAGTCTTGCAAGTACTCATTTCAGATGTTTTGCATTTTTTTCCCCCAGTCTTTGTGTTTGGAAATCTGCTTGCAGTTGGTATGATCAATAATGAGAGCAAGTTGCTTGGGAGTGCTAGCATGTAGATCTTAATCTCATTCTGCTGCAAGCTTGTGGGTATGACAGGTTACAGTCACCTTCCCTCTCTCCCTCAGTTTTGCCACTAGTGAAATCAGTGATGTCAAGTACATGTGTAATGTGCTTAAACACCTCAAATGGAAGATAGCCACTTTACAAGTTAATCAGTGCTGCTAGAAGCAGAAAATATTTTAGACCATTTTCCTAAACCATTTTCCAAGAGGTATTCAGTGTGCGTTTAAAAAAAAGATTCCTCCTCTGTCATACTAGCAACAAGAAAAAAACATAGCTCTTTCAGGGAGGAGATGTGAGATCATCATAATTTGTTGGCCTTGTGGAGCCTGACTGTTGCATTTTTTTTCTTGAGGCATCTCTGTTTTGAGTGTGTAGCTAAAGTACCTGCAGACTGGAAGTCCAAAGCAATTTCTGATAATTGTCTTGAACAAAGCTACCGTACAAACCTAGATGTTTATGAGAACAGCTCACTAACTCCTCATACAGTAGTTGCAAATAAGGGGTTGTCATAGAGACTGTAATGGTCTCCATGCACTTTGTCATGGTAATTCTGACTAAGTAATCTATTAATGGTGATCCCACTCTGGTTTACTGCCTCTCTTCACTGACCATTTTTGGCACCAAAGCTCACACTCAATTGATAGAAATCCCACCCAGGTGTTTGAGACTGGTGTGTTTCCAGTAGCTGTGTATGCATAAAGGACTTGAGCAAGTCTGGAGAAAATGCTTTGCAGAGGGACTTAGTTAGTGTGTTCCCCTTTCTTGAAGGTAAAAAGTCTATATGACAGTTGTCTACAGTGTTACACCTTTTATTTTAAGATAAGCCTGTTTATTTGCATTTTTTAGCATTCAGTAGAATTTACCACATGTCCTACAGTACTTGTCTGAATGCAACTGGCAGTGACATCAAATGTTGAGATTCTTATGCAAAATGCTGATTGCAGTAAAATTAGTAGCACTGTCATTTGGAAGCTTCTTAGAATCCTGGAAAATTTATGTAAGTCTTGCAAGCTTTATTGTAAAGCCTAATGGAATGGCATCTTTGTATATCTGAGGTTTTGGTTTCTTCTTAAAGCACCAAATAGGGTGAGCTCCCTAGAAAAGCTGAGAAAATTTTATAGGACGAAACACTTTGCAGGGCAGGCACACAGCTCTCCTCTTCCACGAATATACTTTGCACCTTGACTGCAAACTGGTGTCTAGGTTATTGTCTCATTATTTATTATATTATAACACTGTGTCTCCAAACATAGTGTTTTTTCTAGTTGGTATGGATTAGTTGACATAATGTTTCTCTGATGGTATTGAAATTATTCTTTCCTTGTAATTTTGGGGCTCTGACTGAAATTTCCAGATAAATGTTTCATGGGCTTTAGTCTGGAGAAAACAGTTGAGGTTTCTTTTGGCCAAGTTTCATTTAAAAGTAAGATGTTAATAATGCAACTCTTTGCAAAAAGGAGTAGTAGAAGTTTGTAGAATACGTGGGGCATGATAATTGAGAAATTCAGCAATACTTCCATATACATCGTTTGTTGTGGTGAATTAAAAACAGACTGACTCATGTTCCTTCCTAATTTTGAAGATTGGAGCATGTGTTTGATATCTCACAATAAAACAAAGGCACAGTCTGGGATAGAAAGCTTTGATTTTGTTTCTTGTGGCATCCTCGGTTGCACGTTGAACAGCAATGAAACCCTAGGTCATCCAGCTGTTTGCTCCCTACCCTTTCATTGCATCCTCTGTGGAGGCACAACAGCTTGGAGCTGGGGGCTGGTTTAAGTGGCACTTCCAGAAGACAAGCACAGATTATGGAGATTATTATGAAGATGCCTGCTTCAAGGAGATGAAGGAGGGGAGACGAAGGAAAGATTCTGAACAGGCTACTTTTCATGAGAAATGAACAGCTTAATTGGTGTGTTTCTCTATCAGTTTCTAAATTGCTATCCTTTGTTGCTTCTCACTTTTTTATCTTTTGCCTGTGGATGCCATAATGTCTGTAATGTCTTTAAAATCAGGTTTCTGAGCAAGAAGAAAAGGAGTATGGTCCTAGAAAGATCTTTGTGACAAAAGAAAAGAAAATAACTACAAATTAGAGTGTTTGTGTCTGTAGAAGACAAGAGTGATAATTACTGCTCAGATCATTTAATAGTGCATAAAAGAACTTGTACCTGAGAACTGGTGGCAAAATATAAATTATAGTGATTAACTTTTACAGCAGAGCTTCTGGCTGGGTTTTATTTTTCTTTTCTACCCCCATTCCCAAAGTCCTTCCTGATGATTGTGCAGATTTCTCATAGCATCCCAGGAGAACTGCATTATGTAGGCCAGTAATTATACAGAATCATTATAGCTGAATGTCATTAAATGAAGCAGTATGTGCTGATGGCATGAATTCCTTACAAAAAAAAAATTAAATCAAACTTTCATGTCTATCTAAGCTATACAGTTTCTTATGGTCTTCTTACCAAAATTAAAAGGTTATTCTTGACTATTTGTAATCAAGTACATTTTTCATTACTTCTGATAATTTTAAAATACTTAAAATATTATTTATTGTAGAGTGCTTTTATGAATGGCTCGTCTGCAATTCTTGCAGGCAGTCATGTAGTATTTGAATGTTTTAATAATTCAGTCCTTGGTGTCTCAATAATTGAGGTGGGAGATAAGGGACCAATAGTAGCTGTCTCTGTGTCCTGAGAAAGAGGACTGCATCACTAAGTTGGTCTAGGTATTTGTTGCAGTATGTAGAATTCTCTTCATGCTTCCTGGTGTCAAAAATTCTAATAACTTCACATCACTACCATAGTGCTCCAGCTCTGATTTAGTTTTTGTAGAGTTTATCCAAATCCTTTTGTTCTCCAAATATGTTCTTGGTTAACAAATGTGTCTCTGCCTGTCAGTATCCTGCTGGCCTGCCTGGGTGAAAAGTCATATTCATAGTAATGAGTGTAATCCTGAACAGAATATCCTCCCAGAAGTACTATATTCCAAAAGCCCCAGCTCAAAATATGCAATGCACCTTAAAGAAAACCGTATTTAAAATTAGATGCTAATTTGACTAGCATTTACCATGCTGCTCTTGGCTTCTATTATATGATGCATATTATAATAAATATTCAAATAATGATATTTAAAATCAAAAATGTGTATTAATGGTATGTTATATAATACATATTATACATACATATGCATCTTATATAAATCTTATGCCAAGCATAATTAACATCAATTGTTACCTTCTTTCCCCAGTAACATTAAGGATCAACACCATTAGCCTATTCAGGAGCTGGATATTTATTTTTACTGGTTTTTATTAACAAATGTTTTTCACAACAGTAGCTTCCTTGAGAAATACCTCATGGGTTGAAGAATTCTGAAAAGTGGACAGAGATTCCTTTCTCCTTTTTCCCTACACTGAATCAGAAAGACTTTTCTACTTCCTGAGTGTATTTAGGAGGGGGTAAAAATGGCAGTTTATGGTGTGGTAGTGATACCTTACAGATGGGCTGGTTTACTCAGCATGTGTAGGAGATTTTTTCAGTATTGGAAGTGACTGAGGGAGAATGAAGGAAAATTTACTGCCTATTCCCCTAGCTCTTAGTTTTCTTTGCTTTCTTGCTATAAATTATGCTTACTTATATCTGTTAGAAATTTGAAGGTTGTGCTGTGCAACACCAAATATATGAGATTGATGGACCCATGGAGGGGTCCATCATTGATGGAGGAAAATACCTTCCTGTATTTTGTCATTATGCTGTCTTTTGTATAGGCCTTTCAAATGCAGAGATGGAGGGAAGGAAGCAATATAATTCTTTAATACAACATCTGTATTATTGTGATTTGATTTCTATGCAAATGATGCAAGTGGAGAGGTGGGTCTTGCCCCTGATGTGATGCCCTGGGCTGCAGTAGGCAGTAGAAGGCTACGGTCCACCCAAGCTCTTCACCAGGCCCACAGCAGTTCACTGCTGGGAATCATGGTGCTTAACTTGGAGCACATGAAAATAAAACATATCTCAGGGTGATTCTTTCTACTCCATCTGTTGTCAATGAAGAGAGGGAAGAAACTCCAAAGCATTAATTCTCCCTGCATATCTGAGGTACCTAATTTAAGACAAGCAGAACCACCTCCTTAGGATATTTCTTCATTGACTACTACAGCAGTAGCCGGACAAGTAGCATACATTAGATAACTGACTGCTTGAGACTAAATGGAGGTGGTATTATTTTCCCAGGTGGCAATATAAATTTAACCTTAATTTTTTTTTCTGTTTCAGTAAGAGGAATAGATTTCAAAATGCATTGTTTTATCAAGTTATGAAAAGATTGGTGAAGAATTTTCTGCTACACTAAGGAAGGAGAGATTATTCAGTGACTTTATTTAGCCTTCCAGCTAATTTTTATTTCTCAGACAGAAACTGTTCTTTATCATGGGGCCATCTATTTCAATTTCCTTCACCACAGTGTTGAATGTAGGGATGAAAATGTGGATAAGTTGTGTAGAGAGCTGGTAGAAAACTGGTCTCCAGATATATAATGCTATTTCAGTATTGAAGTTGTACCACAACCATTTCCTTACAAATGACTGACCTTTTAAGGTTGTTACATAAATATTGTCTAAGGCCTAGCACTCCTGATAGAAAGCAAGTTCCATCAGATTTGAGTATCAGCATAACTACAGAGTATCTTCCATCTAAAGCCCCTCTCCTTCTCCCAACAAGCTGCAGTTGGTCTTCCCAGCTCCATTTTCTGTCTTGACAAATGGTGAAATATGTTAGACCTGCTCTAATCTCTCAATTTAAGTTGGTTTTTTTTTTCCTTGCAAATGCTAACTAAATGCTTTTCAGGTGAAATTCAGGAAACCCTATTTTGATAGCTGTATTGGTTTCTTCTTTAGTTTGTTATGGGATCTTGGAGAGATGTTTCTTGTTGCTTAAGTTCCTTCACAATATGTTTTCTTTTAAAGCCAGGAATTCCAGCAAGAATTTGGACTTCAGTTCTTTTCTGCTATTCAACAAAAATCTCATGCTTTACTTTTAAACTGCCTAATGAAAATGAACCCTTAGATTTCCCATTTTGTCAAGGGTGGTTGTATTGTATCCTTAGAGGTTGCTTGCAAAATTTTTCCATTACTATGTGTGGTGTTTTTAATGAAACATTGGTGGAAGGCCCTTAAGACAAGGAATCTGGTTTTGCTACTCTATCCACTGTTGATAAGAATAACATCTCGTGCCCAGAGTTCTCTAAAATCAATTAAGCAAGGCCTGTATATACACATTTGAGGCAATTTTTCTCTTTATGTTCTTCTCCTAGTACCATGAGCTCACGACACTCTGCCAGCCCTGTTGTTTTCACCAGTGCCAGAAGCTCACCTAAGGAAGAGCTTCATTCTGCTACTTCTCCCCAGCTCGCACCTTCTTTCTCCTCTTCCTCTTCCTCCTCGTCTGGTCCTAGGACTTTCTACCCTCGCCAGGGTGCTACTAGCAAGTATCTGATTGGATGGAAAAAGCCAGAAGGGACAATAAACTCAGTGGGGTTTATGGATTCAAGAAAGTAAGACTGTTTTTGGTTTTTTTTCTCATTTGCTTTAAATGTTAAAGAAGCATTTTCATCTGTGACAGTTCTCTGTAGAGAAGAGCTCAAGAATATTTTATACAATGCTTCATCTTCTGTAGAACTTAATCTCTAATCTAGTCTTCTTGGAGTACAGTTTAAATATTTGATAGTTGGCTAATCTCATTCCCTGTTAACTTGTAGAAGTTGGGGGTTTTATCATTTCTAGAAAGCTCTATGGATTTCAGTCCTATTAAAGCTTATCTTTTCTTGGGACTACTTAAAGGTGACTCAAAATGCTATTTGAGCAAATATTAAAAATCCTCTTATTGTAGAGCCTGAGTTTTACTTAAACCTCTCATCCTTGTAGTAGTACTGTGCATGTTGTGCATTAACTCTGGCATTCCGCGTTGCCTTGTTAAAATTGCTGCCAGTATCCAGTCTAACTGGCTTAAAGCTTAAAGCAAGATATCTCAGCATTACAATATGCAGGCATCTCTTTTGGAAGAGAAATTGAGAAAAAATTTACTAGTGAAAATACTGTTAAGTATGACTCAAAAAGCAAGTAGTTCAGAAAGCCCATTTCAAAGTAATTTATTCAAACCTTCTTGACTGTTACTGAGTCAGGCGCAATATCCCTAGATGATACCAACAACTGGCTGTCAAAAGGAGACGGTAAAACTTTGTGATAACTACATTATAAAAAGCCAATTGAAATATTAAAGAAACTTGGTAATTTGCTGCTTTTGGGCTAACTGAAGACACGTTTTTTAGCTTTGTACTGAATGCATGCTATTTTAATGGATTCAGTCCCTTATTGGGAAAATGTATTACATTAACCTTTGAATTATTTTATTGTATTGCTAGTTGATGTTTTTAAACAAGCTTAGTGCTTCCACAGGCATCCACTAAGGTGATTCACTGCTGTAGTAGTGAAACTTCTTCCATCCTTTGTGCCCTCTACTTAGTTTTTTCTTTTAAAAACTCGAGGGTGCTATAATTCTTTTTGCATGCATGCCTCCTGCCCCAGGGCTTTGAGACCTGACTGTGTGTGTTCCCTTTCCTTTCAGACGTCACCAGAGTGACGGCAGTGAGATGGCCCACCCTCGGCTGCGGGCGTCGGCAAGGGACCTGCGCGCGTCCCCAAAACGAGCGTCCAAGTCCACCGTCGAAGAGGAGCTGAAGAAATTGATAGATCTTGATAGCCCAACACCTGAATCCCAGAAGAACTTTAAGGTATGTTAGAGAGAGAGAGACAGAATCTTTTCTATTCTCACCCATAACAGGAAAATAAAATGAGAGGCATTTCCTGAATTCTCTTTGTGGACAGAAAATCTCTTTATAACTGATTGCTGGAGAACTAATTTGGTGAAAAGCTTCATATTACATCTCTGCAATATTATTACATCTCTGCAATATTATTGCAACTTTGTGTGCAGATATAAAGAGACTAACGTCGAATTGCAAAGAACATTTAGTACTTCTGGGTACTAAATTATGGAAAATCCTGTCGTGTTGTATTACATATTTTAACTGTTCTCTGATTGCATCACTAGACAGTGGCTTACTGACAGTATAGAAACTCCTTGCAAAAAGCACACTTTTATACCTCACTAATTCTGTTATCGAAAATGATCCCTAAACTTAAGCCCATATTTTTGAAGGGTAGTTAGAAACATTTCCTGATGTGTTTCAAAATACATTGAATAACATGTAAGTGCATGTATTAATTTTTAGAATTCATAACCCATAAAATTTGGAAGAGAATGTCTTGATTTCTAGTCTTTGTGTACAGCCAGTGCTTGTCATCCAGAGCCCAAATAGTTTCCACAGCAACCATGCAGAAGAGAGAGCTGCAACTTCTTTTTTCGCTAGTAAAAACCTGAAGTGGCTTATTAAAGTGTAACTTATAAGTGTGGGTTCCATACACAGATTATTTAAGATGTTGCTTTTGAGGCCAGAGATAAAAAAACCTTGTTATTGCCAAGGCAGCTTTTTCTTAAGTTTGTGGTAGTTCTGAGGGGAACTGGGACATGGGTGATACAAACACCTCCTGTTGGTTGTTTTGAGCAAGAGAATTGTTCTCATTCCAAGATATCTTCCCAAGTTTGCTGTTTTTCTGCTGTGGGGTTAGTGAATCAGTTCTTAGCCTGATCTTTATTTCATGGTTGTGCTTTTGGTAAATTTCAGCAAGTTAAAAATGTTCTGTCACACCAATAAATTGCATCTTAAAAGTAAAATTGCATTTTAAAAGTAACTTAATTCTGCCCACTGTATGACTTAGATTTCATCTTAGAGAAAAGTCTTAACAGCATAAAAATTTTTGACACTTTAAAAGAAAATAAAAAGATAATGGCCTGCATTAGTTCACTGCACCAAAAAATCTTCTCTTTTTTGTCTGATAGCTGACAAAGGCTTTGTTTGCCAGTAGAATTTGTTCTAGGCTATGATTCTATGTGTCTTGTGCATCTTTGTATTATCTCCCCAGTCTTCCTTATCTCTTTATCTACTATTTGGGCATTGTATATTCTCAGACAAGTAACTTTTCCTCTTTTTCCCTGCTCTGATATCAGAACTTTTCATTAGCAGAAAAAAAGAAGGCAGTTCAGTCTTCTGTATGCCATAGTAACAACTGTGTACCAGAAGCTCTCATTTATGTAGTGTTAATGGTGTATGCAGGCTCATATTGTCATGGGCGAGTCCTGAAGGAGGCAACACCAAGGGGAGGATTTGAAGATAGAAAATCAGCATGAGAAATGAAGTTGGCTTCTTTATTTCCTTACCTTCTGATCATAGCAGGATTTTAGAAGTAATCTCAATAATATATTCTGATTCTTAATCATAAACCAAACATGTCCAGCAATGCTCTCATATTAAAATTTGTAAGAGGTGTGGGGATTGGCAGATTGTCTTCCTGTGTACAGTATCAACAGTCCAGTCCCTTTTCTGTGTTCTTCTCCTGTCTTGTAGTGTGGGATTTTGATCACAGGAGTAGAATATTGTCTGTTTATACATTTTCTTCCACTCTCCAAGGACTATTTTTATGTGCAAATGAGCAACTCTTGTTTTTAATTGCTCTTTTTGGAAAATCCCTTTTCTTCTATTTTTTGTTTAAACTCTCTTACAGAGAAAATGAGGCTCTGTAAAAATTTCTCTGTGACAGCTTTTGGACCAAATTTCAACCAAACTGTAAATAAATGTTATGCCTTAGAGATAGTTATGTTGCTACAGGTTTCATGAAAATCAGAGTCTCTGCTGGTGGGAATGGTCATGATAGCAGCTCTCTGGCACTGGCCTGAGAGTGCAAAACTCCAGGTGACTCCAGCCTTGCTTCCTTCTGTGTGGAACATGGAGGAAGCTGGGATGATGGTGGGGGTAAGACACAAGCTCTCTTATTCATGGGACTGTTTATTTACTTCTGATTCAAATACTTCTGAAGACCCACAGCAGCAGTGGATGTTCCTAGCTGTTCAGTAATAGGAGATTGTAATTAGTTGGCATTGGCCGGTTCTGTGCCTGCAGGAAGGCAGCCAATCCCAAGCAATGGGAGAACTCTGGTTTGTGCAGGATTCAGGCTCTTTCTGTATCCATTTCTCTGCTACTCTCTGGAGTCAGCCTGAGATTTCCACTTCAGAAGTTTGAAGGGTGTTTAAAAGTTAGAATGTGAGATAGGCTAAAAAAGATCTATATATGTTACCTAGGTATAACCTCCTTGAAAGTCAATCCCTTCAATTCTTTTTCCTATCCCCTCTGAAAAAATGCTACGTTAACACTTGGTTTCTTACTTTAAGAAAGCTTAAAAAAATTACTTCCGAAGTTTCTTTATTGATTATTTTTTTCTCATTTCTTTTTATTTGTGTTTATGAATGTATAGTCACACACTCTGTCCTGTCAGTCTCCCTTTCCCAGCACTCCTACCACAAGGCGTGCCTTGCAAAGGACTTTGTCAGACGAGAGTATTTACAGTGGTCAGAGGGACCACTTCTTCACCTCGCGGGCCTCGCTCTTGGACCAAGCCATGCCAAATGATGTTCTGTTCACCAGCACCTACCCTTCCCTCCCAAAGTCGCTGCCCTTACGGAGACCATCCTATACTTTGGGAATGAAATCACTACATGGTAAGTGGGTTTCCCATTTTTCGACTGTCAGAGGAATCCTTTATGAATCATCTTGGGGGAAGATGTTTGTTACAGCAGTTGGTTCCCTCCTGATTTCGTTCAGATGAGGGGAGTCCAGTCACATGACTGAAGATGTAGAAAAGGACAGGAATTTAAATTTTTTTCCTCACTTCAGTGGGTGTAAGGTGACGTGACTGGTCATGCATTTGCCTTGTGGAGGGAGCACAGAAAAGTGCCTCACTGGCTGCAAGTTTCTCTAATTTCTTCCAAGAGTCACCTAGATAAGTTGGACCAATGGATAAGTAATGTATGCCTGGTTATCCACAGAGAGAACTTAAGGTGTCAGTTCCTAAATGTGGGATTATAGAACAAAATAAAATTAGGAAAATTATACAAAATTGGATAAATACTAGTGGATATTTGGATATACAGCTACACTAGATACAGCTTTTATTGTGCCAACTGTTCAACTGTTTTTAAATTAATTTCCTTACCCTATTTATTTTACAGTATTTGAATTAATTTTTTTAGTCACACAGTTAACCAGAAAAAGTTATTTGTAAGGTGCTGTCAAGAAGACACTCAGCTTTCCCCCATTAGCTTACTGAAAAGTCTCAGGACAATTATTTGATGGGTTGTGTGTTGCTGCATGTGAATGTCTCACTGAGAAATGGAGTTTTCACAGGTTCCCACTGTACTTCATAACTAAGTGTGTTTTCCAGAAATAGAGGTAGATCTCAGGGTAGGATTCTGCAACGTTTTCTGAAGAAGTACATATCTGCTCTGATTTATTCATGTTTTAGTATGTTTCAAGAGGAAAATGCAAGGCTATCAATAGATTCAACTCACTATAGTGGGCCCTAAGTACAGTCTGTATTTAGCTATATGGGATGCATTTGACAGTGAATGCTGATGAAGAAATCTATTTTAAATTCTTTTCATCTGACTGTGATCACCAGGCATCAGTTTTCAGTGTTGAACCTGACATTTTCATGAGCTGTTGTCTGTATAACGTGTTTCTTGCATAAGAGTTAGGAAACTGAGCTCTTATCATTTCTATTTTTTATATGCACTAAAATAACCTTGCAGACTTTGTTATGCTTGTAACTGGATGAAGGATTTGGCTTCTGAGGGCTTGGGCTCAGAAGATTAATGATGCCACCTGGGTACAAGTGGAAAGCAGTACTTTGTCTCTTTTCATTTAGATGCTGTATTTTCCAAAAAGAAGACTACAAACCCTTTTGCTGTCATGTTCTCTTCCACACTAAACTGATAACTCTTGGTAGCACATAACCTTTCTACCTCTGTCAACAAAACAAGGTTTTCCATTTTCTATAAAATGTAGGAGCTGCATGATAAAAGGACGAGCTATTTGATTGGCACACAAATTGTCTTCCCACACACACTTTGCTGAGAAGAGGATTAAGTAAGCTAGATATTTGGTACCACAAGTATTTGTTGGCTGCCAGTTATTCAAAATTCTTTAAATTCAGAGATTCTAGAGAACATCCTTTTTTTTAAAAGAGGAAAAACAGTGAGCTAAAATTGCTCGTATTTACTCATCTGCCTTAACAATGGGACTCACATTTTTAAAACAGGTAGCTTTTCAAATAGGTTTTCAAATTAGGTTTTCATCTAATAGCATGTATCTTTTCACTAATTGGAGATATTTTCATGTTAACAACTTCCAAAATAACTCTTTTGAGAGCCAAGACAAGAATCTTCAGGGGTTATATTGAACCAAATTACATTTGCAAAAAGTAAATGCACACAGACACAAGAGAAAAAAATTCTGAGCAAAGAAGTGAATGCAATAATGGAGTGTAGCTTTCCTGGTCACTGTTCCCAGGCAGCAATATGACTTAGCTGAAGTTCTTACAGAATTATTTTAGTTATTGAAGTTATATAGTTATTAGACTATCAAAAAAAAAAAAAAAAAAAAAAAAAAAAAAAAAAAAAAAAAAGGGGAGGGGAAATAACACAACTCATGACATTCTGGGATTGTAGCCTGCCTGTCACACTGTTTTCTGTTCTGTATGATCCAAGCAGATTCTTCACTATAATCTCAGCAGCTTCCTCCCATATGCCTGGTCCATATTCTCACCCCATCATCTCTCTCTTCTAATACTGCCTACAAGGCTTTCAAAACTTCTTTACATCCTGACAGAGGGCATGAGAAAGGAAGTTGTTGCTGCTTCTGAGCTCACACATGTGACCAGGCATTGCACATTTTTTCCTTGTCCAGCCAGTAAACTGAAATAAAGTAGATAATTCTTGGTTGACAGTTTGGTCTTGCCCTAATTAGTGGTGAAGATCTAAGTGTTTCACTTTTGTTGTTTTAATTTGCACAGAAATTACAGGGATTTTGAATCCTTCTTTCAAGCTTGCCAATGGGTTTTTTTTCCATAGCAAGCCATGTAACAGCTTACAGGTGGGTGTGGCTATTTTTTAGTAAAGGCCCGAAGGTTTCACTGAACTGCTGAGATACGTGCAATGCTCTGGAAGTAATTTTAAGTGTTTTCTTGTTCTGATTCATCTTGGTAGGCTTAAATTGGCTCCCATTGGTCTACAAGATTGCAAAGAGGAAGGAAAAAACCCCACACTTCTAGGTTGAGCTCGTTTTGGTTTTTTTGGTTTGGTTTGTTTTTGTTTTTTTCAGAAGTAAATAGGTGCTTGCTAGGGATTGTAGAAGCCCCAGCAAGTGGCAGAACCCTCTAAAGAGCCTTCAGCTTGTGCAGAGGCAGCAATTGTTGGGTAGAAGAGTATTGCCCCCAGGCACAGTGCTGGGGAGTCAGAGATTGACTTTTGAAGCACTCAGCTGCAAAGATTAAGGCAAGTTATAAAGGAGCTGGATGTGCTGACTCTAGAAAACTGCTTTGTAAAGGGCTGTATGTGGTCAACTGCAGTTGATCATCAAACATTCTTCTAAATTTTGGTCCCAGAAGTGGTATGCCAGAAAAGTTAAGAATAGGGTATGCAATAGTATTAAGAAAGGAATTTTCATGTGTTTTTATGGAGTTTATAATCTATTCTGCATCGCTCCAGGAGAGTTTTCTGCCTCAGACAGCTCCCTCACAGATATCCAGGATCAACGACGGCAGCCCATGCCAGACCCTGGTCTTATGCCATTGCCTGATTCTGCCTCTGATCTGGACTGGTCAAACTTGGTAGATGCTGCCAAAGCTTTTGAAGGTAAGTTTTCAGAATATAATATTTAGGAAGCTGGTCTTTGTGCACACTTCATTAAGAACTGCTGGTTTTGTGGTTGTTTGGGTTTATTTTAATCCTGACTTTCGGTTTTGTTGTTCCTGATTTTCTACTTAGTCTGAAGGTTAAGCTCATTTAAAATACCAACTCAAGTGTTAAGAGCCTGAAACTTTGTATGTAATACTCAGATACCATTTCTTCACACTGGAATTCCTTGGTGCTACGGTTTGGCCAAATCTTTGTGAAACTGGCTGCATTTCATTTCATGTAAAGCAGCTGCAGACAGCTGGTGTGGGAAAGGCATCCAGGACAAAAGTGCAAAAATCAAGTCATATGGTTGGGGAAAGGCACATTAATGATTACTTGCTCACTGCACTAGCGAGAAGTACATGGACTGCAGCTGAAGTTTGCTACCAAGATAATTTGGGAAATAAGGCCTTTTTGGTAATTACTTTTTCATTGTCTCTTCATGCCACAAACCCATAGATTTGCATGTAAGTGTTGTTTCATCCTATGGTATTTTCCATCTCCATGACTCTTGGTAAACTGAAGAGAACTGTAAACTGCCTGGATACATTTGAATTTAAAATTAAATGCAGTTTAGATAAAAGAGAATTTATGTTACTAGAATCCAATGAAAAAGTCTTCTAGGTGTGTGAAACAGAAGTGCCCACTCCTAATATCTGCATAAATGCTGTCCCACCTTCATGGAAGTGTTTTTCTCATTGATCTTGAATCTTTTATACCTTACTCAGCATGGTTGGAGAAGGCTGTGAAGTAATTTGATTTCTTGGCTGTTTTCTGGTAGTAAACTTATATATCATTAGGACAATGCATGTCTCTGTGGGTGTTCAAGATGTACTCGTGTCCTCTGCTCTGTTGCCACAGGAGTTGTAGGAGCATCTTGGCTCGTATTTCTGGGAATTTCTGGCAGTCTTGGGAAGAGTATTCAAAGTAAGACATGGTCCTCAAGAGGAGATGAATTTGTAGTGATGGTTTTTCCATCACTACATATGGGTGAAACTCAGGTTTTAACACATTTCCCTGTGGTTGGCAGTTTCTCTTTAAAGGATCTCCTGGTTTTTAGTGAGATTTATTTGACTGTCCTCATTAACCTGAATCCCTCACTTGGTAGGCCCCAGACTCACTTGTGTTTCTCTTTAGAAGTGTGAACACAGTCACTGTGGTCAAGATAACAGACTGACAGCTCAGAGGAAGAAAACCTGGAGTAATGTGTTAGTTGGCAGCTTCATCTCTCTGCTATAAAAATACATTCAAATTTGACTTGGAGAAGGATCTCAATATAATTTCATTGCTCTTTGGTTGTCTGGTCTCAGTATAATCCCAGTCTCTAGTCTCTTGACAGGTGCCAGTAGGGATTGACACATACCAAGGAGCCTAAATTCTGATTTGTGATCCTGAACACCTTCTCTCACTATTGATTGGTGTCCTCAGTACAAGCCCCTGAACTTACAAATTGTGGTATCTGTACCAGCTGAAAGAAAAACTGCCCAGGTCCATGAGCTACACCAACCTGTAGTATAAATATTTGCCAAACAGAACAAGTCAGTACTTTTCTGTTTCCAGTGAGAGCCCAACAGCTGCTGAGGTTAATTTATTAAGCTAAAAGTCTTTATATTACTGTTTGTCACAGCACATGACAGTGATTTAGAGATGTGTAAGAGCATTTGAACAGTTACAGGACAAGAAATACACAAGGCAGGAAAGAGGTTTCATGTTTCAATCTGAAAACATTTCACAAGGCATAACAAAAAGATTTCAGGTCCTGAAAAATTACATTGGTCAAATTGCACACAGTGAGCTTTTCTTTCCTCAAGATAAAGGCATTCTTTATAGAGTGAAGGAAGCTTACCCAGGAATATGTGCACAGTGCTGCTTGTGCCAGACCCAGTACTTCCTGAATCCAGTACAGTGGAAAACCTGGTGCAAACACTTGCACTGCCAGTTTTCTGTCAAGTGGACATTGGTATGTCATTTCGTCACTTACCTTGCTTGAAACAGACTGAAATGAGATGCTGCAGCATAGCTGTTGTGCTGTGCATGAACAAATAATCATTACTGCTGCCATTGTTTTTCTCCATATGTTCGCCTTCTCAGTTCAGAGAGCTTCATTCTTTGCTGCTGCTGATGAAAATCACAGACCTGTGAGCGCTGCTTCCAGCAGTGATCAGGCTGAGGACCAGCTTACTGCACAGATAAAGCCTTATACAGGGTAAGTAAATACACCAGATGTGCAGGCTTTCCCAGCTATAAACCAAGGAACAGAGTAGGGATGACTTTATTTGGAAGCCATCTCCAGACTTCATGCAGTAATTCTTCGCAAGTTCTCATGAAGATGGAATTGGGAGGTGAAAATAAAAGAATTGTAAGTTGAACCTTTTTGCAGATTTTTTCTTGTCTGAGATGTTCATGAACCTGTCCAAAGTAATGGTAATTCAAGGCATATACAGCAAGTTCAAGGAGAAAGAAGTCAAGTGATGGGATGACCCCAAGTAACCAAATGAGTTAAATTTGCTCTGTTTAATGTGCTGCATGTGTTCCTTGTGCTCTTTATTACATTCATTTTGTGACCTCTTGGTGCACACAAATGCATACCTTCATAAAGCCACTTGGTATAGACAAAGCTTCTAGCCATCCCATGTGAAGATAGTAAATCATATCAATACCTATTCTTGTTTTCTGCTTTCAACAGTAAAGAATCTCCTCCAACTCTTGCCTCTAAAGTGGACCAACTGGAAGGTTTGCTAAAGATGCTGCAAGAAGATTTAAGGAAGGTAAGCATTTCATCTACAGAAGGATTTATAAGACATGTGTTTAGTGCTTGGTGGTGCTAATCCTGCTTTGCCATGCCTGAGTCTGTGACAGTCTTATCCTTATGCAAGAAAAAGACATTTCTTTGCTACTTTTCTCAGGCTTCTAATTATGCATGGCTAGGTTGGGGTGTCTGAATTTGTAGGCGTTTGATTCCTCTGCTTAAATTAGGAGGGTGATTCACAGTACCTCCACTCCTAATTCAGGTGACACTGCAAAAGTCTTGAAGCTAGTCCATAAAAATGTATCCTGCTGATGAAAAGTTCACAGTGTTATCTAAACCCGCAATTTCTGCTGTGGAAACTTCCTGTATTGTTTTAATGCCTACGTGGTTCAAGAAGGATCTGCTGTAGTGAGATGAAGTCTCTTAGCTGGGAAAGTGTTTGCAGGAAGGTTCCTTGTCCTTTACTTAATTAACCATCAGCACTTGTACATACAGAACAAGCCATGCCCAATTTTACTGGACCACCTGGGGAGCCAGCTTCTGTACTGGGATCTAATACAGAGAAATTCTGTTCATGCAAGCAAAACTTGAGGGAGGAAACATCACTAATGTCACTTGGATATAATCCTTGAAAAGAATGAGGCTTAGGCTCTCTTAAGAGATTCCCGCTGCTCTAGATAGATGGGAAATATGACCTAAAATTTCCACTAAGATCTTTATTTTTCCTTATGCCTAAGGAAAAAGAGGACAAGGCCAGCCTTCAGGCTGAAGTGCAACACTTGCGGGAAGACAACTTGAGGTTACAGGAGGAATCCCAGAATGCAACCGAAAAGCTGAAGAAATTCACCGAATGGGTTTTCAACACGATTGATATGAACTGAAAACGGTGCACGAGGAAGGAAACTATCTGTTATGAATATTATTACTGGGACTTAAGCTTTAATGCCACCTTAATTATGACATGTGAAAGTATAGTCAGAGCAATTCCCTGTTCTTCATCCTCCAATAACCCTTTTTTGCATCTCTGCGCGCACTCAGAACAATTGCAGATCAACAATCAATGTCTGCCTTTTGTAGAAAAAAACAAAGTAAATAATTTTAAAAAGGTAAAATAAAATAAAAAATAAAAGTTTAACTGCTAAAATGTGAATGTCTATTTTTTGCACATTGTCTCTTTATCTGTTATGTACAAAATGATTTGGAGGCCAGGATGAGGCTTGCTGTTCCATCTGCCTCTTAAGTTTCCATTAACTCCTTTCTCTCTGTTTCAGGTAATCTGCTTTTCCTTGCAGCTTTAGCAAATATTATGACATCTAGAAAATTAGAAAGAAATGTTTACTTTACTGCTCTTCTAACATTGTTTTCTGAAGTATGCCACAGACAAGGGGATGTAATGCAATGTTTTAGGTGTCTCCTTGGCAATTTGCGCTTGGTTACTAGTGCTACCTTCCCATGCATTGCAGAGAGTGCGTGTCCATAGTGTATGGTACAGTAAAACCAGCATCACAGCTTAGAGAGAGACTAGAGAGGTGAGCCATGGGTGAGGCATATTATCACACATCTCTTGCATTAGCATTTCTGGTGGCTTTTGTTTCCTGTGGAAACAATGGCTGCAAGTACCTTTACAAACAGCAAAACTAGGCATGCTGCGGTTCATACCACATCAGGCAGGCTGAGACATAAGCCATCCAGCAACAGTGCTCAGTTAAGTACAGCCCCCTTCCCTTCCAGGGGAGTCTGTTGCTTGCATACGTGCAGGAGACTTAAGCTGAAGTTGTAAAGAGATTAGGATTTTCTTTTCCCCCCTGAAATGTTACCATGAGAAACCACACAAACCATCACTGTGTATCTGCCCTCCTATTCTGTTTCCCTGGCTTTCTCAAATCACAGAAGATTTGAGAAAAGTTTATTCAAGTTGTGTTTTATTGCATGAGAGATCTTATAAATCCTTTACTATGGAAGATAGAGGAATATGTAAAGGGGAATTAGAGAAGTGTATTTTTCAAAGCACTGGGACAGGATTGGAGCTCTGAAATCCCCAGTCCCCAGTGAAATGTCTCACACGAGATTTCCCAAACTGCTTCATGCCAGCAATTATTTCTTGTTCTTTGAAGGAACAGCTAACTTGCCACAACGTGTTACCTCTACAGAAAATACCTTTTAGGTGTCAAAATACAGCTTTTAAGCACTGCAGTCTGCACAGGCATTGAACTGTGCAGTGTGCTGAGAGACCTTTTCTACTCCCTTCTGAGGATATAGTTACTACCTTAGTAAATATTGCCTTCCATAAAGTACAGTGTATTTGGGGGTTAATTTTGAGAGCATCCTCTCACTCCCCTGTATCACATTCTCAAATACACAGATTAAAATCATTGGCAGTCTTTTCACAGACTTCCATCCTCTCTTCAAATCCCTTTTTCACGCTCTTTAATCTTGCTGCACACAAGTACACACTACACTTCAACCTCAAACTTCATTTGTGATGCTAATCCCCATGGAGTTCTTCTCTAATGTTTTGTCATGGAAATGGATCTCTTTGGAACTATTTCTGGAGTGCTTTTGTAAAGGTTTAGAATGTCTTGGGTTTTTTAATGACTTGTATGAAGGAGATTTATATAATGCCTGATATTATTTGTAAATGGGAAATATTGCTAACATCTCTGAGCATCCTAAAGTCTTGCTTTTATTCTCTTTTATTTTTAAGTTTGGTTTTTATTTTATTTCAAAAAATATTTTGGGACTTGGGGCAGACTATTTATTAGAGTTTTGCAACAGAGTTCTTCTTGTATGATGCCGCTGAAGGCTACTTGTAAAATTCTGACAATAAAATTCATTTTAAAGGTTCTTCTAAACTATTTTCTGATTTTGTTGGATTTGTTAAGACTTTCCAGAGTGTCCATTTCTTCCTGTTTTCTTCTTGTACCACTTTTCTCAGTGCTTATTGATACACGAGTTCCGTTCTCTAGTAGATTCCTAATTTTTATCCCTTTGAAGGCCATTACTTGGTATTTAAAAAACACTTTAATCCCTTGACTTTTTACTTGTATTATTGCAGAAATATATCTTCTTCCCCGATTTACAAGGGTTTGCTATCTTTAACAGTTACTCTGGGCTTTACCAGAGTGATTTAAAGGAGAGACAGTGTTTTTTTTATAATTTATCTGGATTTTAGAACTTACTTGGACTGAAGCTAATTTAGATGAAAACCAAACTGTCCTGGTTTATCTGCCCAAGGACACACAGAGCTTTCAGCGTCCCAGAGCCAAACCTGTGAGCGTGCAACATCAGGCTTTAGGTTTGGGAGGCTGGGGCAGATAATCTTTTTGTTTTGTTTTCCAGATCTCAATCTTTCTCTTGGCAGATGACCTTGGAAGTGTTTTGAACAGATGTTTTTTTGGCCCACTGGATCAGCATTCTGCACAGCTCAAAAATGTGGAATTAGGTCAGTCTACAGGAGGAGTGTCTTCCAGTTCACTTTAAAAACTCCTTACAAGGCACATGCAGAAAGAAAATTCATCTCTTTGTCAGTGAAGTTACTGGACCAAGAGAGCTCTGAAGCATCAAGAGCAAATAGAAGCATCTGATAAAAAACTGAGGTTGAATCTTGGAAAGAAAACTAGATGCTGTCTTACCATTTGTAACTGGATCCTGTTAGGAGAGTTGAAGGAGAAAGCTTCCTTCAGGTCAAGGAGTTGCCCTGTCCACGTTCATAATGAATTCAGGTAGAAGTTCCCACGCTCCACCACACACAGTGCTAGGTCAGCCTAGACCAGGGCAGGATCCAACTTGCAGGCATCTCCTTGCAGCTGGAGCAGTGACTAGCATCAGCAGGTGGGTGGCTGTGGGAGTGTGCGTAATAAGCGCCACCTTCCTGTTTCACCCATTTCTCCCACAGAGTAATGTTTTATGTTCCTGTAAACAATTTATGTCTATATACATAGTATCCCTTGTCTATATACAATTTAGTATACGTGTCTACATACCAGTGCAAAGGTGCTGTTGCCCTGTGACAGTTTTTTGGATAGCTGGATGTGGCTGGTACAGCAGCAGAAATCTCCCTTCTCTCAAAATCCCCCAGTCAGGATGTAGGGATGTCAGCACAGAGGGGCTGCAGCTTGAATGATGGATAATACTCTTCTCAGGAGCAGTGCTGGGCATGGGTAACAGGTCAGAGGATGGTAATGGGGTGAGGTAAGGGGTGAGCTGCCAGGCACATGGGAGCGGGGATTGTGAGGGGAGAGGCTGGTGGGAAGGGGCCTGGGGGAGTTTGTTACGGGGTGAAGGGAGAGGAGATGGGATGAAATGCAACACATTCAGGTTTTATTGATCTGAAAGTGTGGATACTGTATGATAGCCTGTTGTTTCTGTGGGAAGCTGTGCTCCAACTCAATGGACAAGTAATGGGACAGCATTTTCCCCAGCTCTTCCTGTTGAGGGAAGGGTCCCCATAAACCAGGCACAGACTAGGAGGATTGACTGGTCTGCTTTTAAAACCTTTATGTAATTCTTCCCTCATCTCTTAGTGCCTTCCTTTGGGCTGACAGCTAACAAATCCTCTTTTAAGCAGTCGGCTCTCTCCTGGCAGACGGTTCAGCATGATGTTAGTCCTGTATGGGAGCAACTTTCTTTGCTGCAAGACAGCAAGGGAACAGAGGAGGTTGCAATTTATCTGCTGGTATGGCATCCAAAGTTGGATTCCCTGGAGGAGAGATGATACTGTCCCTGCAGCTGGAGCAGACGTGGGCTGTGCTGAGGTAGTTAGACATGGATGGGAGTTGAGCAATGAGATGATGAGGCTTGTACAGATGCCATCATCTCTTCCTGATAATGGCAGTGGTGAGGAAGTCCTTGCTGGGCTTTTTAAGGCAGTGCTAGGGGAAAAGAAGCTCATAGAAATATTCAGAGCTCTGCAGTAAGATCCCCTTCCCCCAGCAGCTTTGTCTGGCAAGAGGCAAGTGGGGCTGGGAGTTTGTGTGAGTTGAACTTTCTGGAGCCCCAAGGCAGGCTGTGGCTGATGGCAGCCACTTACACCTCCTTTCTATAAGGAACACCAGCTGCAGCCACTGTCTGGGAAAGGTGGATCCTCTCCCACTTCATACAGCAGCAGTCTGAGGAGTCAGAGTCAGCTTTGGGGAGACAGAGATGCTAGGGACCTTGGGAGGTTTTGCCCCAGTCAATAAGCAAGGTCTCAGGAAACATTTTCCTCTGTCCAGCTTTTCCTGTGCTTGCATAGATGGACCTGTCTCCTTTCAGCAGGTAATTTCAGTGTATCACAACCAGCTTGTTTTTCCACATGTTTTATGTCAGTGATTTAAAGTGGACTGAACTGTTTGTGGAACAGCAAAGTGTGGACAACTGGAGAACTATGGGGAAGGGAAACCAGGGTGCTGCAGTAATCTGCACATCCTTACCAAACTGCAGGGCTGCAGAATTCATGGTCTATCACAAGGTATCACAGGTTGGAAGGATCTTCAGGAAGTGTCTTGTCCAGCCAGTTGCTCTGGACTTTATTCAGCTGGGTCTTGAAGAAAAACCTTGAAACATGGAGATGCACGGTCTCTCTGGGCAATGCATTACTTTCTTCATAATGAAAAGGTTATTAGAAGACCTCAGCAGCAGTTGCAGGCTTTGTCTTGCCTACATTCTAAAAGCTCACGACACAGGAGTCTGTACCCTCCTTGAAAGTCCACAACATGTCCTCTGCCTGGGACCAGCAGCAGAGCGCCCACATTTGCCACTTTCCCTTTGGTGAGCCTGGCAGAAAGGAGAACCCTGCAGCTTGGTGGATGCTGAGCACTGTTTGCTCCGCTCCACTAATGAACTTACAGTCCAGTTCTGATTTGTTGCTAGGGATTTTTCTTTTCTGTACTGAGTACTGCTTATTCATGCTTTAATCAGGCCTAGACTGAGCCCCCTGGTTGTCCTTCAATCTGTGGGGCCTGCAAGAAGGACACACGTGCTGGGGAGCCAGAGGTGCGGGCAGAGGATGCTCCTGCCAACTGAAGAAGCCTATCAGCTGTTGGCACACAAAGAAGTCAGACTGAAATGAGGATGTATTCCAGGACTAGGACTAAATGTAGTTTCCTAACCTATGTTGTGATTGTGGCAAATGCCACCAACGAGTAACTAAAAAGATGTCACACCACAGGGGCAAAAACTGGGGACATGTCCTAGCGCTGTTTGAAAGTTCTTTCTTCTTGCTTCCTCCAGGCTCTCCTGCACTTTTCTAGCAGTTTGTTTGCTTTGTCTGGTGGCTGCTGACCACTGTTCTGCCCCTTGGGATCTGATGCAGGAAGAGGGGCTGCTCCAATGGTCCTGGCAGCAAAGCTGTGTCTGCCTGTGGCTGAGCTGAAAGGCGAGACTGAGTCGAGCAATTGAAGGACTTGGCTCAATTGAAGAGCTTGACTGCTCACTTATTTTGTGAAAGGAGCCAAGGCACATTTGCATCTCTTTGTATCTCACATCCAAGAGGTGTTTGCTTAGCTGGAGCTGGGAGGCTCAGTGATAACTTCTGCTGTATGGAAGGAGCAAGCTATGTCATGCCCAAATTGCAGTGTGCCAGGGATAACACCTGGGATGAGTCTGCCCACGCACAGCAGAAACAACCACCGAGTGCTTCCCTGGCCCTCCTTCGAGGCTTCTTGCTCAGTCCAGCTCTGCCCAGAAGAGCAGCCCAAGCTCTGCAGTGCCAGCTTCTGCTGCAGGCATTGCAGCATTGGATGAGAGACTGGGGACACTTCACTCTTGTTTCCTTCATGACCCATGGCATTTGATCCTAATAGTGGGATACTATAGGTGTACATCAATGTACTTTTAATGTTCTTTGTAGCACCTTTTTTTTTTTTAGAAAAGGTTAGGTGTTTTCAAGCTGTGCACAAACACCTGACAAAAGCCATTCCTCCATGTTGTGCTTCACATTGGTAGACTGGTCAGTCACCACAATCTGCAAGTCCTAATAGCATTAATGTTTTGTGACCTCCTCTGCTTTATATTCTTCTTCAGGTCAGGCTCAACACACAGCCTGGGGAAAACGAAGGGTGGAGAGGAGTACATAGGACTGGCTTCCTGCCTACTAAGTATTTCCCGCTTGCTTGTGTTCTGCCATACTTAAAGTTGTTGAAATTGGAGAATTTTAGATGCATGAAGTTTTCTAGCTGATCTAGTCTGCTATAAAGTCCCTCATGGAGGCCAAATATGTGTTCTGCTAACTGTTCAAGCACCAGACAAGGAATTGCCTCCTTGATGAAAACTTGATGAGGTTACACCTATAGCATGGAAATGTGAGTCTCCCTCTTTGTGATTTTTTTCATTCAGTGCTTCCCTAGCCTAAAATCAACACTCAAACGAGCACTAGTTCCACAGCTCAGATTTGTCTGGTCTGATTTTGCAGTTAGATCTCAGTTCCTCACTTAATCACTGTAGTTTTTAGCCATATTTGCTTTTAAGTGAGCTGTCTTTATTAGTCAAAATATGGGTCATAGTTTATGTAGGAGAGAGTCATCAGAATCACAGCATTTAGTGTGGGTCTCTGGTCTGCTGTAAAAGATGTCCTCCCCAAGTCCTGCAGCCTCAGGCATGCAGCCAGCATCCTGTTGTCTTTGTGGCTGGAGTGGGCAGAAATGATGGGAAGTGCCTCAGAGAAGCATGCTGGCAGGCAAAGACATCCCATCTGAGGTCAAGAAAATGCAGGCAAGTTCTTCACACAACAGTCACCAGAGGAGCTGCAGCAGTCCTGGACAAGAGTCCTTGAGGTGTTTTGTTTTCCCAGCAATCTAGGGGCCAGCAGAACAGGAAAAACCAGGGCTGCTCGGTGTGAGACGCCAACAATTTCATGACAAGGAAAGGGAGAGACAGAACGAAACTCTGCATGTAACTGCACACCAGTCTCCCTCTTACTGAAGTTCCTCAAGTAGGAAGTGGCAGAGTAGTCTTGGAGCATGGCTGTGGGAAAACAGAACATTTTGCTTAAGCTTCATGAGGTGTTGAGATGGGGAGAGAGTGAGGGATACTTTCAGTGTAGTCTGTTTTAAAACAGACTATTTTTAGTGCTTTTATACTGGGCAGATTTGAAAAGATCAAGTGGCAGTGTCTAAATACACAGATAAAGGCTGGATTAGTTTCACAAGGTGCTGAAGTGGGTTAAATGCTAAATTTTTCCTGGCTTCTGAACTTCACCTCTGTCCTCACATGAGGGGGAAAACCAGTAAGGTTTCCCCATATATAGCTTTGTACTTGTGGGCTTTTAGCCACAATCAGTTCTAAACAGGGTTTGAAGGGAAGGTGCCGTACTTTCTGAAGTGGATCTATTTGTGCTGGGAAAGAAACCAGAAGAATTTAAGTGGGACCTGAGAAAAGGTTGCAAAATGAGAAAATGGGCCTAGATTTTTCAAAGGCACTATAGGGCTGGCTATGGAGTCAGAACAGAGATCTCCCCAAGGGCCTGGAGCAGGTGCGGTACCCAGATGGCAGAAAACCCAGCAGGCCTGCCAGGAGCCCAGACAGCTCTCTGCTCCAGTGGTCCTGGGCCAAGGCTCCAGACTGAGCTCAGGAAAGGCTGGCTGACCTGCTTTCTATCCCATTGCATCAGGTGCTGTGGCTGATCAGCAGTTCTGCACACCCAGTCTTCAGGGCACCAGCATTCATCATGTAACTGCTGCTGTGTACTCAGAAACATCCAAGCCTAGTATGTAAGGCATAACCAAAATCCTTTCCTGCAATAAATTCAAAGGCATTCAAAATTAGTAGCAACTTTTGAGGACACCTTAATCTTAGTGCCTTCTACTTTCCTCCATGTTCTCTATGGATCTGGTCTGATAACACATACCTGAAGCTAACTGATAGACAGATTGTGGGATGTACAGGATTCACGATTTGTCCATACAAGAACTTTGTAATCAAACTATTCAGTTCCTTTTAAAGGTATTTATCAGCCATTCATGAAGATATTTCTTAAATCCTAATACTGTGTTTGCATTCCTGCTGTGAAAAAATGTTCTAATGGATTTGTTTTCACATTTTCAGGCAATGATGTAGCACCACAGACAGAACCAGGCTGCTTCTGAAATAATTTTTTTAAGGAATCAAAATATAGAGACATGGATGCTATGCTTCTGACCTGTCTGTAGCCATTTGTATATTTAACACTTTGTCCGATGGCAGCTAAAAGTTTCTGCTGACACCGTATCTGTGCTGTGAGATAGTTCTGGTTTAATTGCTGAGACGAGATATATCAATAAATTAGTTCTTATTTAACTGAAAAACTTTTGTTATCCTTATCTGCACATGAATAGATCCCAATAAAATAGTTTTGTTTATTTGATCTGGTACTCTAGTTGATCTGAAGCACTCCCCACCTGGGGTGCAACTGAGCTCAGGGTTTGGTAGTATCGGATGAGATGGAAGCCAGCCTGGCTCAGTGTTCAGCACTGGGCGTCCAGGTACAGATCCAAGAACGGGAGGCAGACAGGGTTATTCCCCTGGAATATGCCTGCAGCAATTTGGTTTAGGGACTTCTTGACCAAAGGAATCAGGTTTATATATAAACACCTTCAGTTGTCTCTTTTCCAATCTTAGTCTGGTCTTAATCTTACTTTCTGTATGGAAGCACTTTTAAATCTTTCCCACTGCCTTTCTCTGAGCCCTATACTTTCTGCTAAGCTTTTCTGCAGATGGCAGGACCAGAAGTGCACAGTCTTTGGGATGCAGATGCACTGCTGTGCTATCCTCACATTCTCCACTGCATTTGCTACCACTTCCCAAAGCATCATAAACACTTAATTTTCTAACTGCTATGGAACATAAACTAAGTTGACGTTATTTTTAAGAATAGGCTCAAGAGCCCATCTTGATATAATGAGGTCAGAAGTGCTTTTCCCATGTCCTTCCTTTGGAATTTCTGGGTTGCAGTTCTCCTGCTATCTTCTCACCTTGTCATTTGGGAGCATATGGTTGCTTTGCAGCTCTTCACAGATAACCCTTCTGTTTTACTCAGCATATCCTCATGCCACCAGGAGATTTGTCACATTTACTACTCACTCATTTGCCAGGTAATTTACTAGGTTCACCAAATGTCATAGCCTTCAAGAGTAGTCCCTCTGATACTGCCCTGGTGAACTGCCTCTGTCATGAAGGTTTGCACCTTATATCTGCCTTTTGCTTCCTGTCCTTTAATCATTTATCCACTCATTATCCTTTGAGTTTATATTCCTAGGGAACCTTTGGGGAAGCAGCTTCCTTCACAGTCCTCCAGTAGGATAAGCAGGTGCTTGTATGCACTGAGCCTTTTTTGTCCATGCATTTCATGGCCACTTCAAAGGCTTCTAATAGTTTCCAGCAAGAAGACAACATGGGAGACAGAAAGTAAGAGACAGGGGATGTGCCTGTATTATCCCTCTTCTACAGACACTCCAGTGGGTACAGAGTTCATCCAGGATGCTCTGCTTCATTGCCTTCTCTCTTCAAAGGGATTAGATATTGCATCTTCCAGGGAAGCATCCCAACTACCAGACTACTAGTCTTAGCTTCTATTTCCTCCCAGTTTTTCTTGATAGATCTTCATTTGGCTTAAAATATGCATTGACTCAGGGATGGGAATTTATAGCCTGGTGACTGTCCTTTAGGTTCTATTTTATCCACTGCTGTTTCAGTGAGCACTGGGTTTCTCCAGTTGGAAGTGGAACCAATGACAATAAAAATGACTGACAGAATTACATGCAGCCCACACATGAGGATGATTGAGAGTGAGATGTAGAACTGAAAAGCTTCTTGCATCTACCTCCTTCATAGTGAAGTCCAGTCTCCACCATCCACCTGCTCCTTTTCCTCCCAGAGAATGCCTAAACTATTGAACAGTCTTATAGTGTCTTCAGACACTTTGGTGCATGTGGGAAAAAGGTTGAAGAGACACCCACCAGAAGTGGAACAATGCAGGGATGTGCATGCCCAGAACTCCTACAATGGGGAAAGGGGTAGGGACCTAACATCTAGCAGGTAAGTTGTGAGGAGAGTCCCAAGAAACAGAATTGACAGATTCTGTGCTGCACTTGGAGAAGTTGGAAAACCCAGTTAAAAAAAACCAAACCAAACAAACAAAAACACAAAAAAACCCACAACCAACCAACCAAAGAAACAAAATAAACAGCATGGGGAAAAGGCAGATTTGAGGCACACACAGTTGTCTTGGGTGCAGGACCTGCAAGTAATCCTTGGAATCAAGAACAGGACAGCAGGCAGGAAAATAGGTGGGGAGGTGCTGAGGGGCATGAAGAGCTCCCAGGTGTTATGATGTCCTGGGAGCCCCCTGTTAACCCCTCACCATGTCTGAGATTCCCTCAATGCTCTGACAAGCTGCAAGCCAGCTTCAGCTCCACTTTTTGGCCAGTGCCTGGGTTAGACCTTCAGACCATTTCCCTTTCTTGTGGATGTCACTGCTCTGAGCAAGTGTCTATATTTTAACCAAATATTCACACTCCCCCTGCAGAGGAAGAGAAAGCAGGGATGAACACTACCAGGTGATGGGGGGACAGGGATGTAGCTAAAACCAGGTAGGTATAGGAGGGTTACAGTGTAGTCAAATGACAGCTGATGAGCAAGGAACTGTTCTACCTTTAGAAATGGTGTAAAGCTCTGGACATGGGCCACTTACCCAGCTGAGCCCTTTGGCACTTCTCTTCTTAAAACATTGCAGATGCAAATCACGGCTCTCTCTTGCCTGGGTAAAACAAAGCACTTGCACTTATCCCAGAGAGACTAATCCTGCTGTGTTCCCTCAGGATGAGTTAGGCATAATGAGACTTTTTTTTTTTTTTTTTTAACTATTGTCTGTGATAAAACCTGAAACCCTCCATAGGTTATTAGCCAATACAACAATATTCTGATGCACTTTGTAAATCACTTTTTATTCATGAGACCTGAAAGCCATTTCCACAATGTGCTTCAGGACTGTAGGGTCTCCATGGAGAGATTTCTTCTTGCTGTGTCAGGTACCTTGGATATTGAGAGATGATGAAAAAATTGTTTATGTGTGGCAGCTTTCCTCCATGTTTTTAAAAATGCAGAAGAAAGCAGTAAGCTATTGCCAAGACAGAGCCAGGAACTTGGCTTCAGAACTCTTTTAATCTCCTCAGCATCATAATAATTTAGACCTAGCTGCTTCTCCCATTACTACTATGATTTCTTCAGATGTACTCAAAGCTTGCAGAAACTGCCAGGTCCAAGTGGCTTTTGGAGTGCCACGGGGTTGATTCTGTTTCATGTTCCAGTCAGTGCCCTTACCAAGCATCCAGTTTTGGGAACATCCTTGTGACAGCTGGGGGCTGCTCAGATGGTGGCAAAAAGCCCTTGACTTGGAAAGGATTTTCAGCTGCGGAGAGGATTTCTGATCCATGCCAGATGAAGCTAATAAGATCTGCACTGAATTCAGGATGTGCTGGCTCACATTGGGTAGGATTTTGGCAGATTGCACGGCTGTCAGATTGCAGTTGTTATATGCCTTCAATGGCAGACAGGAACTGGGAGAAGAGCAGATTGTGGCCTGCCAGGCAGCTGGGAAGTAGCCTGATGCAGTAGGAGGGATCACACATGGCTGAGAACACCAACTTGTGTAATGATGAATGGGAGGTGAGTAAGAGCCATGAGGTACTGGCCTTGTCTTTAGCATGTTTGTCTGACCACCGTCTGACAAGGAAAGAAAATCCAACAGACCATTGGAAAGCTGAAGAATGTAATATCTGAGAAATGTCCGAGCAATATTTGCATACAGGGGCAAGGAGGTGTTAGAAATATTTTTCCTGTGGCAGCTTGGTTAGGACTTCTAACTGAAGTCCACCGGTCTGGTGAACACAGCAAGATCTTTGACCTTGACCAGAAGAAATCAGGCCATATTCTGTGTAAGTGCATGTCACAGAATGTGACCAGAACATGTGTAATGTATCTCACAGATGTTGTATTTTAGTCAGACTGGTGCCCTGTAACTGGCCTCTTTCAGTTGCTCCTGATTCAGCTGCCCTCAAGGTTTCAGGCACCCCTGAAGGCTCTTCTAGCTGGCCCTGCAGGGCACTCTGTCCCCTCGCTGCCCCAGGCAGCTCCAAGTACCTGTGGATGCACAGGTGGGAACTTCAATGACACACGCGGCACTTCACTGGGAGCAGATTGCCGGCGGGCTCAGGCGGGCACTCCCTTTCCCTTCCCTTTCCCTCCCTCTCTTTGCCTCGCCGCCCTGTGGCGGCGGCTGCGGGGCTCCTCTCGTTGGAGGCCGCAGAGCGTCTCAGGGAGCGGCGTGGAGGAGCCGGGCAGGGAAGATGTGCAGAGCTGCCTGGCGGCAAGGAACAGAGACCCTGGTAAGCCACGTGAGGGATGTTTTTCCTGTCCCACGAAGGAAAAGAAAGGAAAAGGGAAGGGAGGGTCCTACAACCTTCCCTGCGCTAGGAAGGGCCGTGAGGGCTGGGAAGGGGCGGAGCGCCCTCTGCTGGCCCGGCCCGGCCCGTGCCGTCGCTTTGGGGGCAGCAATCCGGGACAAGTCATTTCACGACTCTCAGATTCCCGGTGGGCTGTGGGCTGAAGAGTTCGGCTTTGGAAGTGTTTGGAAATCTGCTTGTAAAAGATGTCGAGTAGGAACAGCGCTATCTGCTAATAAAAACCATTGTGCGGGAGCATGTTACTACTGGAATTGTGAAATTGTGAAAAGTGGTGGTGCAGCCACACTTCGGGGCTGCGTTGAAGCCCAGCTTACTGCAATAAATTGCTCTGCTTTGCAGACCTCAGTCCTACGTGCTGGGAAAAAGATCCCAAAGCTTACAATTATAATTTTTAATCTGTGTTCACATGTTACTTCCAGAATAAATGTTGTGTTGTCTTTAACAAACCAGGGTTGATTTATCTTTGGTTTTCAGCTGTGTTTCTGAGGGGTAACTGTGTTTCTCAGCAAGTCTATGCTCTTGATATTACGTAGCTGTCATGAGAAAGAAGGCCACATGCTGGTAGTTTGGCAGCAGTTCCCTAGTAAAAGAAAGCATGTAATGATCTTATTGCATGATTTCCCTATTTTCCTCTTGTTCCATATCTTCCACAGATGCAGGCTGGAGAATAAAAGAATTGAACATGCTGGTTTTCTAGCAAAACTCCCTTTTCTCAAGAATCCTCCTTGAACTTTTTTTTATAAGTGGCAGCTCTGCTCAATCCCTGTTTCTCCTCCTACCTTTTTAAGGTAAGGAGTTTTAGATGTATAGTGTGATTGTCATAGGCCATTTTCCTCCTGCTGTGCTGAATCAAGGCTGTAGACAGCAGAGTTTCTTCTCAGTGGGTAGAATCAGCTGTCAAGTGATAAGAAATGTGCAGTTTCTGCTTTTTACATTCACTGTTGTGGAGTAATGGATGTGGCTGCTAATCTTAAAGCAGCAGCACAAACATACCTCAGCTACACTTTAGTGTTTCTTAGGATGAGCTTTTCAGTTGTTCACCTGTGTGTAAAGTAGAGGTCGGGTTACTTTAACCAATAAGCGTTATCTGTAAAATTGCTGCTGCAAATGTTTGTCAGCTAAAAAAAAAATTGCTGACTGTTTCTTGATGCATTTCAATTATGTAAGTAAGGTAAGTATAAAAATAATGCTGGAATGCTTCATCTGTATATGAAGTACTGGTTCACTCACAGGGTTTATGAACCAGAGCTTTTGCCTGATTAGAAGGTTCTTTCCTAGAGGCAGCTGTTACCTCACTGGACCCAAGGAGCAGCTGGGTGCTGTGTGTGGCTGCCACTGCTGCCTGGGACCACAAATTGGCAGCCCCACTGAGTACACTGATTAAAAAGAAAGGGCAACAGTAGGTATATACTCTGTATGCCTGTGCCCCAACAATGTCCTGAAGGCCAGCCTGCTCTTCCCCCTGTCTACATCTATTGCTATCACCATCAAATTCTTTCAGCCCTTTTTCTACATAGGCTCAGAGCTGAAGCACTCAGCTGTATTCAGTTGAGCAAGCTGAAAAAAACCAAGCAGTTTGATGAGTGGTGGAAAATTTGTTCTTGAAGATGTGGCTGAAGAGCATTCTATCTCTGTGGTCCCCCCAGGGCAAGGCAAACATTTTAGTAATGAAGTTACTGAGCCCTAGCCTTCCTGGCAACAACCGGCAAGAATGGAAGACAAAACTTAATTCACCTGCTGCTGGAAGCTCATCTTTCTGCACCTAATTTGTCCTAAAAGAAAATGTGGCTCAGCAAAACTCTAAATACTTCCAAAAAATGATTCCATTCCTACCTTCAAAAAGGAGGTGAAAGAAGCTACCATCTTTCTCTGATGGATTTGCTTCTTCCATCCTCATTATCCTTCTGCTTGTAAGAAATGTTTTCAGAATCTGATTCTTGGAGTCTATGTGAGCAAATGCAATTCCCTAATGTCCTGCTAATGCTGTTGTGGGAAAGAGACTGTATAATACCAGTGGCAACTCGTGCAGAGACCTGCCTGTCCTCCTGGAAGCTGCAGCACTTCTCATCATCACTACTGCCACGATGACTTGAGGTTGGTCCTTATCCTACATAATGTTTGCAAGTGCTGCAGCCAGCAAGGAGGATGCAGGGTATTTAAACACAGAGGTTTTTCTCTCTGTTCAGTAAATGCAAGATATTTCAGGTCCTCTAGCTGTTCTTGGGGAGGCCATCAGCTGCACCATGAAGAACCAAAGGGCCTGTCAGAAGGCCAAATGTTGTTCTCAGTAAGGCTGGTCCAGAGATCACATTGTCACTCACAATGACACATCATCTCATTTTCCTGCTGGGCTCATCCTTCAGATCAAAATGATCTCTTTAGCCACCTCTGGCAGGAGAATTCCACAGAATTCTCCGCATTTGAAATTGAAATTGAGGTTGAAAAGGCTCAACAGTCCCACAAGTACTTGGCAGTCAGTGCATAGTCAGAGCTGCTCAGTGTTACAGAGCAGAGAACAAATGTATGTGTAGTTGCATTTGGGAATATTTACACCTTCCTACAATGATTTGTTTATCTGGCCAGAAGCTGTGGAGTAGTTTCATAAAACTTAACACAATAGGTCAGAAATAAACATGGGTTTTTTGCATCCATACATCCACATTGCCGAGGTGAATAGATTATTAATCATGTAAACAGTTGAGAGGTCCATGCCAAGCCAGCTAGCCCAAGTCAGAAGCACTTTTAAAGCCTGATGTGAATTTGGAGAGGAGAAGTGGAGAGAGGCTGCCCCTGCTTTAAACCTTATGTTAATGATTAGTCACAGCATGTTTGGGATGGGTTCCCCTGACTTCTTACCCTTCTCCTCTAGCTCAGGTCCTCTCAGGAGTAAGAAGCCTTTTGTCTGTGAGACACTAATCCTGAAGTGATCCCAGGCTCCAGAATTCCCTCAGGCCCCTGCCATGGTGTGTTCAGCATGTTTTCAGAAGCTTGAGGGACTGAGAAGTTGCCTGATATTGACAGACCATCTATGTAGTATGAGAGAGCGTGGCATCCAAGAGCACCAGTCTCAGTTTCTGCTCAGAGAACAATGCCTGCCATGCTTTGTTATGCACCAAACAGAACCACCTGATGTAAGGCACTGGAGATGCTTCAAGGGGGCACCATCAGTTATAAACCTGTGCAGCACCTTGTACAATTCAGATAAACCTTCCTGATGCTCTCACAGCCACTGCAGTATAAAGCTATAGAAAATACTAACAGTACTCTGCTTTAACACAGGAAGCAGAATAACGTTGTGAAGTCTTGGCTAAAAATACAAGGATTAGATCATGAACTAAGAGCTGTTTTGGCAGAGGGTGGCCTAGAGTCTTTTTAGTCTCTTGCAAAGTATACTTGAGGGTCAAGCTTTAATTTGCTGTTTTACATGAGGAACACAGAAGTCTTTACATCCAGGGCTGCTTTGTGACACAACACACTATAAAATCTCCCTTAAGTTTGTCCCTTTGCAGAAAGAGGTAGGCAGAAACCCATCTAATTCTCAGTAGCCTCAGTTGTTCAGTGGTTTATTGCCCAGGCTTACTTCCTCCCAAAATAGTGCTGTACTTAGTTACCATCTTTAACTATTTCTATAAACAGCGTATCCTCTGACCTTGGCCCTCCTGTGAGTTATTGTCCCCCCAAGGGACTCAGCAGTTAACATTTCAGAGCTGATGCCCATGAGACTGGCCTGGACTGCCTGCCGAGGTGAGTCAGCAGAGCAGGAGTGCTTCTGCCCCAGCTTCACATCTTCTGTATGCAGAGCCCCTGCTACTGACTGATACTAAAGCCTGCCAGGCTGTGCCTGGTGCCAAGCACATGAAAGGAAAGGGCCAGGGCATGAGCAGAAGCAGGTTTTCCTGGCCCTCATCCATTAGTATATTGTGGTGATGCTTTATGGGAATGTGTGTTCAACACACAAGCTTTGATATGCTGTGCTACTCAAAGTAAGGAGTTATTTGATTTACAGCCGGTTCCATGCAGTCAGACTAGCTCAAATATATTTGCACCGTGCTACTTTTGGTGTAAGGAGCCCTGCCTGCCCCCAGCCGTGCAGCCCTGTCATTCCCAGGGCTATGTGCACCAGGTCTTCCCAGCTGGGTCAGCTGACCAGGACTCCACACCCACTGATATCAGCCCGGGGATCCTCAGATGTCCGGGACAGGGACTGTGCAACTCTCCAGCCTTTGTGGACAGGCCCAAGGCAATAAGCCAGCATCCAACATTATGAGTAGCACTGTATTGGGTGCAGCTGTTCTGTGGGTTCACACCTGATTTCCCAGTTGCATCGTGTTGCTTGGAGCAGGTGAAGAAGGGATGTGATCTCCCCGAAGGACAGGGGTATGCCTCCTTTGCTCAAACACTCCCCCTCTAGGTTTCCTACACGCTTATCTGCTAAGGAAGTGTGTGGTGCGTGCTGCTTGCGCCCACCGGGTGGAGCAGCTCCCTGCTTAATGTCTGCTGCCTGCACATCCCCGTCCTGAAAGAGTGGGTACCAAAAAATCACAGAGAAAGCAGACGTAGACAAGGAGCAAAGCAACATTAAATGAAGAACTGTTTCTGCCCGGCTAGACCAAAGCTCAATTTTACCAGAAAAAAAGGCTGGCATGTAGTATAAAAACAAGGTAGGGAAAACAAGTCTCCATTAACAGCTATTGATTAATCAAGAGCCATTACAGGGCTCTAAAGCCCCTTTAAATCTGTCTTTAAGAACAAGCAAGCAAAAATGAAAGTCAAAGCCCTCACAAATGTTCCTACTGTAAGCCCCATGACCACATTTACTCAGTGCTGTAGTACTTAGGGCAGGGCATCAGTCACAAAGGCCTCCATGGCTATGAAAAGAACAAGTCAAGATGGTTTAATCAAAATAATTTTCTGTAAAATTTGGATATTAAGGTGGATACTTAGGAAGGTTTTAAGTTTTTATTTTAGCAACCAAAGTAAACAAAAAAAAATCAAAGCAATTTGACAGGAAATTTAAAAAATCTTAATGAAGGGAGCTTTATTCATTTGTCTAATAAATCCCTGATTCCTCCAGTTATTCTCCTCTTCAGGCAAAAGATTGCAGGGAATTTTTTAAATTGTTGGCTACCTAAAAATGTCGACATGGATAAATTTTCATCTTTGTTATGATTACCACAAAAGGAATGAACAAATTCAAAACATATTTCTTTCCACAGTAGGGTAAAGAAGACATCCCCATATGCATCCTGTCACAGACAGCAGCATTTAAAGAATACTCATGAGCTTCTACAATCTCTTCTCTTTCTTTTCCTCTGAAGTTGCATGAAGCATCTAGGGAAGAATCCCACAGGAGTGAACAATGCTGCAGCCACATGGAGCTCCATCCCATGGAGAAGGTGTCCAGAGAAGCATGACCCAGGATCCTCAGGGTTTGCTGTGCACGCTAGGATCAGTGGTAAGGACGTTCACCTTTATCAACACTTCAGTGTTAATAAAGAAAATACTCTCCCCTTACTCCTTTCTTTATTGGGCTAGCAGCTCTGCATATCATATCTATAGATGTCTTGAACCAGTTTTCTCTTCTTCTACTTCTAGACCTTTTTGTTGAAGCAGACCTACCTTAACTCTACCCCAGCTAAACCCAATACAATATGATAAAGCTCTTCTGATGGGAGCCCATGAACTCAGCCCAGCTAAAAATATATCTCTGTGTCTCATTAAAAAGGTGTAGGTATCAAAGTCTTTAAGGTGCTATGAGTCTTCATTAACACCATTGCACATTCTGGGCCCAGAGCAACTACTTTTCCCCCATTATTCCCATGACGGAAAGACCATAAAAGATGAGAGAACAGATTTAACTAGAACATTTGGAGTGCTGCTGCTGCATTCTTCTGGCTTAGCAGTAGAAACAACAGAGGATCATATTCTCTTCCTTCACCACTGCATTTTTTCCAGTGCAAGCCAGAGAGGTGTCAGATCCTTTTTCAGTTAAACTTCAGGCTTTAAAGCTGGACTGACCTGATTGCTCTCTTTTATGCAGTAGGAATTTCTAGTATCATGGGAGGAGGAAATCTAACCCACCTACAGTTCTGATTTAAGCCCTTTCAGAGCAGGAAAAAAGCTGAAAGCATTTCTTTAGCTGAGATGATCTATGTGGAGACCATGGCAAAGGTCCATTCTATGTTTTGGAAAAATATTTCTTGTAACTTAATTCCATGCTTTTCTACCTTAACACATTATAACTTCTGGAAGCAGATTTTCCTGAGGTGGGAAGTAGAAGGTAGTCATAACTCATTAATAGTCTTTACAGGAGTGAATGGAGTTATCCCAGAGTAGGATGTTGTACTCATGAGTAGAGAGCTTCTATTAACACATAACTGAAGAAGGAAAAATATGCAGAAATCAAAGCAAATGGCATATCAGGGTGCTGTGTGGGAACTTGACTACCTGGGACAGGGAGGGAGATGGGATTCTGCCTATTGGGCAGTAGAGAGGTAATTAGGCGATGTACTTCAGGGGCAAGCTTTCTTTATGGACCCAGGGCAGCCACTGTGTCCTCTACAGGGAGTAAGCAGGGACCCTTTGCATGACAATGAATGATCTTCTGGCAGTTTACAAATGCATTTCTATTGTCACAGAACAATACCCTTATCACTTATTCAAGTAATTTGGTTGCTCATCAAATCCTCCCTGAAGTGTGTGGTGCAGGCAAGGGAGGATGTGTTAAAATTCTGTTGCTGCCTAATTTCCTTCAGTGGATCCTTCCCTGAAGAGCTTCTAATGAGACTGACCTTTATTAGCTAATTAGGCTCATTGAAATGGCACAATCACATTTAAGTTTTTCCTTCTGTGGATACTCCAGATTAAGTTCTCATCATTAGGCATATTGGAAGGGGACTTGTAACCATGTGTGGAGGTCAGCAGTGCATAGTCCACCTCACCTCTCTGCAACAGCTACTGGAATTGGCAGGGAAGCTGTGCCACATGGTGCCAAATAATGGGTTTGACTACATTGTGATAGTGTTAACTTAATTCTGTACCTATTTTTAGTGAATGGCATGCTTATGTATATGCAAAACAGTTGCTATGTGGTGGAGACCAACCCAGATTTTACAAACAAATTCAGCATCTGCAGTGTCTTACAGAAAAATCACCCTATTATGAGATCAGTCCAGTCCATCAGGCTGTGCTCTGCTGTCCTGCTTGAACAATGGCGTTCTGAGGGTTTAACAAATATTGGAGTCCCTTCAAGTTGTTCTCAGTCCAGCTGCCCCATGGGCAGGCCCCAGGTTGGTTATAGTAGGCACTGCTTCCAATATTTGATAGCTCTTCCAGAAGGTTCCTTCCTGATTTCATCCATTTTTCCCCATATCCAGAGATGGAAGTGGCACACACAGCAGGGTGGCATGTAGTACTTGCCAGCTGGTGAAGCAGTATAACCATTAGATGATACTTGATTCCTGCATCACCCTCTTGTTATCTGGGAGCATCAATGGAGTAACTACTGTACCATACTTTACCACTTTTCAGGGAACAAGAAAATCACAGCATCTATCAGATGAAACCAGTTCTACATATATCTGCCAGATTTAGAAAAGAGTTCTTACAGGATTGCCCCATTGTGAGGAAAAAAGGAAAATATGGTAAAGTTTCCTTTTCATTGTCGCTGCTAACTGAAGTCTTCTGATGCTGCTATTGGTTTCTTAAAGACTTGTTGATTTCCTGAGGAGCTGAGCATGAATCAGTTTTATAATCTAACCTTGTCACCTCTTGCTGTTGAGAACTTTAAGTTGTGCTGTAGACACTGTCACAGCACCCCGAGGCTGAGCTCCCCCTAAGGATGAATAGGAAATTTTATTGTGCTCAAGGCTCAGGCCCAGTAAAATTGGGGAGCACTTCAGCCATCCACCCAAGTGCTTTAAGCATGCATTTAACTTAGGGGCATTGTACTCCTCTTGCCTTGCACACTTGTCTATCTTTTTTTCTTTATGAGGACAACTTAGAACAACCAACTGCAATAGGAAAGTTTTCCAAGAGCAAAGCCATTAAAAAGAGGAAAGTCCAACAATTATTAGTAAATAGCTTGGGCTTAATAGTGATATAGACATTAAGTCAATCTTAAGAGAATTAGTTCTCTAACATCTCAGTTTTTTCTCTTTGTGCAAAAGCAAACTGTGTTTCATTAACACTTTACACATGTAGGATTTCCATACTTCTCAGCCCCTTATTATCTTGTGTGCTGTAAGCTGGACATGGTGTTGCTTCTTCAGCCTACCTTCCCCTGTGCTCATCTTGAGCTGCAGGACTGGCAGCATCCTCTTGGAAGGTCCAACACCAGTTTTCAGCTAGTCCATTCTACCCACATGTGTCTCCAGAACATCTTCCCTGCTCTCCCCTTTTAGGGGGTTTGATGTATTCCAGCAGTGTTTGCCTACTGACAGTAAGTCAGATTTATACTTACATGCATTCATGTAGCAGATAAATGAATAAATGTAGCTCCCAATCTGCTTTCCTCTTGGATATTTGCATTGTTAATGTCATTCCCTCCCTGCTGTGTTCGCTCCTCACCTCTGGAGCAACGTGGCAAGTGAGGTAAGGACAGAAGGTCTGAACCTCATGTCAGTTAATGTCTGAGGAACAAGGCAGGTGGCAGGAAATCCAGGGTGTTATGGTGATGTGACTTACAGCATGCTTGAATTACTGTGAATAACCCTGGTAATGTGCAGTTAGTCCAGCAAAGTTACTTAGATTCTGTTAAATTTCTCTATTTGACTGATTGCTGTGATTTGCTGGGGACTAGATGTACTTATGGAAGCTTTCCCAACAATTTCCCTGCTTAGCAGCTCTACTTTTTGGAAAGGCAACAGAGAGCTGTGTGTTCAAGGAGAGGGTTGAAAGCATCATAAGGCTGACAATAAATGCAGGCCTTTTCATGACAAAATCCAATAACTCTAGAAAGCACAAAGATTTTCAAAAAACCCTGTCAGAGTTCTCTCTCCATGAGGTGGTGGAACTACAGCATCTGCCAGAGCCAGTGGCTAATGCAGGTTCCTGGCAGGCCTGAGCAGCTTAAGAACATTTTACGTGCTGCTGGCTAAAGTAGGGAATCATTTCACATTTGCATGTGTCCTCTGGGAACAGAGGGATGGATTAAGGCACAGACACAGTGCAATTTCAAGCATGTTCCTGTTCTGGGAGTGAAGTTATCTGAATTAAACCAACTTGAAGGCATCCTGCTGGCTCTCCCTAACCCAGCCAGGAGAGCTGAGCACTGTCACACACAGATGTCCCAATGTGCACACCTTCAGGACCAGCAACTGCCTCAGCTCCATCACAGGGACTCCTGGAGGCATGGCACCAGCTCGTTCCTGACTGATGTGACATCACCTGGGAACCCTTGGAGATGTTTATAATGTAGGCTGTTTTTATCCTCTTTTCAGAGTTGGTATAAAATTTCTTTATACAGGCATTTGAACTCTGATATGCACTCTTAGTTTACTGGCCTTCTTTATACTTATCAGAGAAGTGGAAGACATTCTCTTATTTAATATGTGACCTGAAAGATATTCCTGTTTTACCAAGAAATTTTATGGAAATGGTGCTTCCTAAAAATACAAGAGATAATGGCAAAGCCTGTCTTTATAATTTATGCTCTGTGCTTATTGTAACTCACACTAACCACTGCAGCAAAAGAACTCATTTGCTATAAAAAAAGATTTGCTCTCAGTTTGTTTTCATGTTCTCTTGGTAACACTCTACTGTGGCTATAATAGAAGTTTATTATGATCTGCAGTTTAAATTATTACCCATTCCACATCTCATCTTGCTGCTGCATATTTGTGTCACCAAAATCTTAGGCTCTTTCCTGAATATCATCCATCAGTGAACCTTCTTAGTAAGAATACCAGAAGGCAGCTAGAGATGCCATTTACCAGTGTTCAGGGGTACAATACGTATTCTTATTACCAGGGAGTAGGAAAATTTTCTGCATGGACCTTCTGAGATCCACGACTACCAGATAATTGCTAAATATTGCCTGGGTAAGGAGGAGGTGAAGCAAAGAATCAGGCTAAGGGATACTTGTAAGGAGAACTGACAGGACTTGTCTTAGGGTTTGTATTGCTCATGTTGTTACTGCAGTAACTCCCACTTGAATGTATGTAGATTTTGGAGGTGATAGCCTTTATCTTGCTCCCTTCCTCAGTCCTTCCTCAGCTCCTTCACAAAATCTGTTTGCACCAAGCCCCAAAATAAATATAGCTTGTGACTGCAGGTTGACAGCAGAGACTTTGTTTCTCTTTGTAGATAGACCAAGAGGTGCACATGGCTCTATCTGAACATAGAACCTGGGACACAATGCAAACTGAGCTCTGCAGAGATCTTAAACTTCACACTAGCATCCCTCTTTCATCCTTTCTGTTTTACTCTCACCCCTTTTGTATAATTATTTCTTTGCTTTTTTATCTGGTTTATTTTGTATGAGTGATACTGTTTTTATTGTGGTCTGAGATATCTGGAAGTTAGTACTTCAGCTTAGTATATTTGCTGTCCTCTGTATTTACAACCCTTCTGGATCCATTCTGAAAACTGTGTTTCAAGGGTGTGTGTTGAAGAAGTGGTAGAGGGTGAACACCAGAGATTGTGCATCAAACAATCGCAGTCTTTACCTACTGTTAGATAGAAGCTGTAGAAAGCCCAGGGATTTGTCCTGAGAATTGTGAGCAGCCATTTCCAAGACCTAAAGTCTTACGTGTTTGAACTGCCTGAAATGTTTTTGAAACTCATTTGAAATCTGAACTGGTTTTGGCCCAGTACTATAAATAAGTTACTCAACAGTTAAGTGTTGAAAACCACTTTAGCAATCTGAGGTAAAATAGAGAGCTTTGTGCTAATAACACCTATGATGCCATTGAGTTTTGTCACTGCACTAACAATGTAAGCTCTCAGTACAAGCAGGTCTGGGCTACTTTGGGGGTCAAAATCTAGGTCTTGGATTTTGTTTTCACCTAGAGGAAAACCTGGAATTCTCCATCCTGAGTTGTCACACATCAGTTATGTAGTTTCTGAGGTATGATGTTTAAATAGGATGATTTAGTATTTTCTCCCTACCTGCAGTATTTGGCTACAGCATCAATTACACTTCATGTAAGAAAATGGCTTGGCTCCCAGGACAGAGGGTGCAGGTGGCAGCTGCACAGCATCACCATGGGCCCATCCTTTTGCTGCAGGATGGCTGGGCCACCACACTCCTTTTGCACAGCACTTCAGGGAGCAATGCCAGCCCTGGGCTGACCATACAGCAACTCATTGCCAGTAGGATGGAGCTGCCTGCCAGCATATGGCTGAGGGGATAAAAGTTCTCTTTGTCCTTTGCCATCTTTTCCACCCTGGAAAGGAAATCTGGCCCTAAAAGTCAAGGATGTTTGATGTGCCAGTGGTGGCAGCAGAACTGAAAGCTGGAGAGGACTCTTGGGATAGAGCAGATAAGCTGTCTCTTGTCAGACACATAAAGAGGCACTATAATCCCTCCTTCATCCTGTTTTCCACCACCAGCTGGGAAAACACAGAACCAAAAACAAACAAAAAGCAAACAAAAAAACCCCAAACAACTAGCTGTGAATAATTTTAATTAGGGCACTAATGCTTAATAAAAGTGTAATGCAGAATAAATTGTCTTTAGGTCACCTTTTAGAAGAGCTCACAGGTGTCCCCTGAACTGGAAAAGGATGGCTGGACTTTTGTTCCCTCCATACACTGCTTAACCCTGCAGTTCTAAAGGGCAGATACCTTCTCCCAGCTATCTGGGAGCAGGCTCTGCCCTCTTTCCAGCACTGGCAATAGCAGTAGCAGCTCTTAAATGTCATGAACAAATTCAGCAGAGGAACACAGGGAAGCAGTTTTAGGGGAGCATGTGCCTGTTCTGCCTGTGTCTGCCCTATTATTTGATCCTATGTATTGCCTTGCTCTCAGATCATATGCTTCTTATATCTTCAGCAAACTTACTTCAGAATGGACTTCACCTGCCTTAAACCTCTGGCAAGCACTCTAGCTATATGGAGCTTTTCCATAGTGGTTTTGCTATTCAGATAATTCTCTGAAAGGAGTGCCATCACTTTCCAAATTCACCTGTCTTCATTTTACACTGTGTATATATATATGAATACACGCACATATACATATGCATATATGCATATTTGCCTTCTTCAAATATGCATGTATACCCTCACCAAGGGTAGCAACAGAAGTTTGCCAGTGTTTCAGCTGGAGCTTCCTGCAGGCCAGTAAGTCCTGGCTGTATTTGCTCCTTGTGTTGAGGAAGAATCACAGGATTCAGTGGCTGAGGATGATGTTTATAACACACTGATTTGAGCAAGGGTGAAAAGAAAAACCCGAAAAACACCCACAACGTTTTTCTTATCTTCACTGATCAGGACAATTGTACTCTGGTGAAATGATGGGGGAAGCTGGAATGCTAAGGAATACTAAATTAACCAATAAATATTTAAAAGTGGATGGTGAAATGTCATTCTTCTAGAAGAAAATCAAATCTTGGCAGCAATGGGTAGAAGGGGGGCGGGGACAGAGGAAAAAAAATGCATTTGTGTTCTGTAAAATCTTGAGCCTTTAAAGAAGGACAATATTTCCTTTTGTGATAGGTGGGACACTGGCAGATAACTACCTCAATGCTTTAGTTAATTGTGCTGAAGGTCCCTTCCATTATTTAGATCTTGGGTTGTATATGCATTTTTTTGTCTCTGCTTTAATGCCCAAAGGGAAATGCCAGACTGCATGATCAGTTTGCCAAATGGCATTATCTCATTCCACAGTTATGACTGTAGGGATTTGTTTTAGGTAAATGAAGAACAGATTTTCTACTCTTCATAAATCCCCCCTGTTCCAGTGTCTTGGCCAAAGGTATTTAAGTAAGATGATGCAGATAATTCATCTATCCTGTCTTTACAGGATAGATATAGACAAAAAGTGACAAGAGTATGTTTTATCCAGTAGTGTAGAATTTTACTTTAAATACACAGCCCTAGAAGGTTTGTTGGCTATAAATATGACAGTTTTTTTCCCAGTTAGCATGTGTGTGCAGAGTGGCACTTTGATCTTTTTTGTTCTTGGATTGCTGTCACTTGAATTCCAAACATAAATGCGTTGACTCTTTTTTTTGTCATGTAATCTTTATATTTGCTTATACTGATGGAAAATCGGTTTTGAGCACATACATACCTATTCAGAGTTTTCCACTCACTGCAGATGGAGGTGTGTTATGTACTCATTTTGAACTCTTTGGTAACACAAATGTCAGCCAAACACTAAAGATGATGGAGGATCAGATAGTAAAGCATTTTTGCATGAAACAGTTTCTGTCAAGTCACTTTATTACTCTGTCACCCATACACAACACGCCCCACAGCTGAAGTGTGTGATCTGCTTGCTGTCCTTGGAATTAGTACAATTTCCACTACATGTTTTAGATCCATAAATCAGTCAATCCTTACTATCAGCACCTCACTTTGTGGGACCTACCTATGCATTGTGACAGACACACCACTTTTACCAAAAGGATTGGTCTTTCTTCCAGATCACCAAGCATGGTTTTTTATGTACACACTCCAAAATTGCAAACAGTTGACTTTGATAATGTTGGCACAGAGAATTGTGACCTGCCCAACTTGGTGGTGTCAATACTGCAAGAAATTCAACTCCTCAAATTTTTTTTCACTTTTTATTTTTAATAAAACCTCAAGCTGACAGTAGCATTGTTTCTTCATGAGTGTATGGTCTACTTTTTCATTCCCAAGTGTAATTACACATCCCTCTTTGAATATATTTTTGTGTCATCTGAACACACGTTCTTCAGTAATTTGTTTTGGATCTTTAAACTTGACTGTATCTGATGAAGGCAAATGACAACTGCCAAATTTCCATTACTTGCTATTTTCTGCATTACTAAGTATAAAATTACAAGCAGGAGGAAGGTGAGCTTGGAGGACACTGGGTGTGTTTGGAGACCTCCAAGGCTACTGCAGGGATCAAGAAATTAAAACCTGGCATGGTGTCAAAGAAGAGGAAAACACCTTTAGGCCTCCAGAAAGGAGGATGTGGGAGGTGAGTGACTATTTTGAAACACAGTTGCAGTGCTGACTGTTCTAGGAGAGACCACAGAGGATCAGCAGGGTTTGACAGCAAACAGGGCAAAACTCTCATGGAGAGTGTTCTGCCTCAGCAAGCGCTTGTACCAAGAAACAAATAGAGATGTTTCCCTACAAATTCAGACTAATCCAAGCTTCCCTTTCTGAGCCTGTTCTAGTAACACACACACACCCACCATGTCCAGTACTTCCTAGCACCACACAACACCCAAGGGAAACGCTTCTGGTTTGCTTCCCTCATTCAGTGCAACTTAAATAATTAGTTGAGTGAATAGATGGCTGGAGCCCCGCATTGCTGAGTATTATGGCTAGGTGCAGGAAGAGGGCTGTGTCCTGCAATAGCTTGGTGGGTGAGGAGTAATATTTCCCTGCATATTTGAGTTTCCTTTTGCACAGCAGCACAGGATTAGCAGAGCAGACATGAGCCCTGGGATGTTTCAGCGTAGACCACAAATACCCAGTGCATGCCCCAGTTCTACAGACAGCTGTACGTAGCAGTCAAGTAATTTGAGGTTTTTAGTGAGTATACATTAAGGAGATACACTTCCTCCTGCAGCCCTTTAGCTTTCATACAAGAGGATGTCTTGCAGAGGGATGACTATCTGATAGTATCCCTTCATGAGAAAGGAGTGGCAGAAAGAACTGTTATCTGTAGGGTGAGAGTTGTGGCTGTTAATTACCACAGCAGGTGAGATCATAATCTTGTAGCCTCATTGCACCTGGTGTCCTCTTATCTGGTCTGTCTTCCTATAGCTGCCAGTCGTATTTCTTCAGCTTGGTTTCAAGTAAGTACACTGTGAAATGTGACTGAGACAGTGCAATTACTCCCATTACTAGTGTATATGCATAATTAAATCCAGAGAGCTAATTTGCTGCTTTGCAAGCTTTTTATTACCCAAGGGGGAAAATGGGATTCCCAGGCAAAGCTCACTTGAAAAGAGAGGCTGAGTGATGCAGAAAACTCAATTTTAGTGCTGCAGTGCTTAGCTCTTAGGTGCCCTGATGCCCAGTGAAATGAAAAGCCTGGCTAAGTGGATATTTAGTTGCCTAATTAGAGCTAATAAAGCTACCATGCAGTCAGAGATGCTCTGTGATGGTCAGTAGCAAATACCAAGAAAGGAGCAGGAGCCATATATATAATTTTGAATGATGTGGGCACTTCCCTTCATTGATGCTGCTCATGCCAAGCATTGATTACCTGGGCAGCTAGCCCAGCTGTTACCCATCATATTCCCTGGTTAAGTGAAATCCTCCTGCAAAAAAATCCTTACCAGGATCTTCTGGTACATTCAGGCGTGACAGAAACACACCAAACCAGCTCTTTGGAAATCCTTTGCCCCTCTTTCTTCCCCCATCTTCTTCATTGTAGCAGTGGTAGTTAATACCACTCCACCACCCCCTTCTTACAGCTCTCTGCTAGCTCTGGGTTGAAATTCCCATAGGATCCCAGTTAGCAGATACAGCTGCTAAAAGAGGAGTGCCTTATATGCAAATCCCTATAGAACTGAAATATTGAGGTTTCAGCGCTGTCGGGACTTGAGTATGTTTGGGCAGGCCCAGAAGCATTCAAATTTAAGCAACTAGAGAGCTTTACTGATGGGATCTTAGGTGTCATGGGGATATAGCCAGTGCCAAAGTCAGGCAAAAGCAGAAGGGACTCTGAGGACCTGCATTTTCAATGAAGGAAAAAATATCTCTGTAGATTTAGACTGCATAACTATGCAGGATGAAAGGCAACAGGGAAGCAGCATTATATTGTATTAACTGTCTGAGCAAAGTGAAGACTATAATTCCCCTCAGTGCTCTTCTGGCTGTCAGGCTTCTTGTTTAAAATTTGAAGACTGTTTAATCTAGAAATGCATGTGACAAAATTCTCCGAGACACCCTGTGGGTAGCATTCCTTCCCTGGACCTCTGAGGACTTACTGATGGAAATTAACATCATGACCCTCCATGACTCTGGGTCAAGATACAAGATAAGCACTACAAGAAGTTGAAATAAATAAATCTGCTGCAAATTCATTCCACTTCACAGAAACTTAGTTGCTTTCTTTTATTCCTGTGTCTTTCAATGTAATTACATTATTGAACCAGGATAATTTCTGGCACCAGAAGACTTTAAAGGCTAATATAAAGATGGAGTATTAAAGTCTAGATTCCTGCAGGAGATAACTGTGGAATATAGTGCTATATTGGGAACAGTGCAGTGTTGAGAAAAGCAATCAATGATCCTTGGAGGATGGCAAAATAAAAGTCTGTGAAAGACTCATTTTTATGATGCATTTGGAGGACCACCAGTTGGCTGAGGTTAAAAATCGAGGTTTTACTAAAATTTTATGAAATGAGAACTAAAGCAGATGAAATACCTGTTAGTTCCCATTACAGATGTCCGTGAGCAGGGCTGGCTCAAGGTCAGTGATTTGCACAAGGCTTGGCTTTTCTGTCATAGAGGAATAACTTATTCTGCTGGTTTATCTGGCGAAGATGCAAAGATGGGCAGAGCAGGATGAGCAGCCAGGGAGGTCTGGTACCTTGTTTGGTTTTGGTGTCCCTCCGCCTCCGCAGAGTGACACACTACAGCTGCTGTGAGCCTTGGGGGTCTCCCCCTCATGGATTTGTGTTGCCCTGGGAAAACACCTGACCATGACCTTTTCCTAAGGTCAGTCTTTGGGACTTCCACTTGTTGTCCAGCTGAGCTGTTTCACACCCCAGATTTTTGGAGAGGCACTGCTTCTGTCCTGCCTAGGTACTGATGTTTGGAACCTAAGAACAGAAGGACTCACCTTCACATTTAAGACAAAATATTTCTCTATCACATTTCGTAGCAGGGATAAGGAAGCCAGCAATGGTGGGAACCGATCCAGCAGGTGTCACTGCCCACACTGACAGCAGTGCAGTAATAGACGGATGCTAGCAGGGATCAGTAACCCTCTTCGACACAAACGAGTGCACTGTTTCCATTTCAGTCCTTAAAGATGAGCTCTGTATGAGTGAGGATTTACACCTTGTCATTCCTGGTACCATGTACATGAGTATCTAGGACCTGCTGTTCTTCCATGTTGCCTTTCTTGTAGTTACAAAGTGTCAGAGGTCACTATGCTAAGTGGCTGTTTCAAGTTGGAAACTAAGAAAACCAGAACAATAGCCCTCTGGCATACTAAACTGATTATAATTACGTTCATTTCTAGTGGACTGCTCATCATTCTCAGAATGGCATTTTCATGCTGGCATATATTGTCCTCATCTGAAAGTGGCTGGGTTGGTGAAGCAGAGAGACCAGCATCTATGTATCCTAGATGAGGCTGGTTTGGGAAGCACATCACAGGTGATGCTCAGTGCTGTGCTTCTTTACTATTAAACTCCAGATGAGGGGGTCCTGTATTTAGCAGAAGTGGGAAGTAATGGCTGAAGATTATCAGAGCATGTGGAAGCAATATAAGTAGATCAGGAAAAGCCTGGAGGCTGAGGAAAGATGGAAAACTGAATGTCCTGAAAGCTTTTGATTAAAATATCTTACCTGAAACATTTCTGGAGTTTAACACTTTTCCATGCATTAAGCCAAAACTATTGCCCAGAAGCAGCACAGAAACAATACCACAGTTTGGGATTTGCTTTCTGAAGTTATTATAATCATTACTGTATCTTTCAATCTACATCAATCAGTATTTAGACTTTTTTTTCATAAACAGTGTTATTACTCTGCATACTCAAGAAATTTTATTGAAAAATCTGAAGCATAAAGAAATGGAAAATACTGTGTGCTATCTACTTGGCTTCAGGTACAGTATCTGCTTTAATTAATAATGATGTATCTCTGCAGATCAAGAATAAAAATACCATCCCCACTATTAATCCTTACATTAAATTTTCAAATCATCAATATTAACTAAATATAGCTACAGTAAAACAGAGAATAAACTGGTTTTTGTTTTTACAGGACATTATTCTCTGTGTTACATCAAAGATTTCCTTTCAAATTCACCTGATTTGAAAGGTAGAGTTTCTCCTGACGGTGCAAATTAGCAGAGAAAATGTCTGTATTTTATCAAATTCAGCTTCACCTTTCTTGCTGAAGCATGTTTAAAAGCCAGTGGGTCTATTTTTGTGAGTCATTGCAGTCCATTCTGCTGCTGTTCAGTTGAAGGAAGCTATTTTTGTAATTTTACTATTTTGTAGCAAATGTACCGATTTAGTTAGTGGTGAAAAAGTTCCAGACATCTGTGATGAAGGTTGAAAAATCCAGAAGAAATCTGCTCCTCTGCTAAAGGGAGTGAGCTGGCCTGGGAGACACTTGCACAGAGTTCTGAACTAGGATTGGAAAAAACCAAAAGCTTTGCTTTGAAGCAACAGAAGGACAAAGACTGTCTTCTGCATATGCTGAGGCATTTGCATGTAAGTTATGTGGTATTGTATTAATCAACTTATTATATTTATTATGAGACAGGTCTTGAAATGGGTCCCAAAATATGAGTCTGAGGGTTTTAGCAAGTTCAAAGAAAAAAATTCAGGGCCACACTGAAAAATGTCTGAGTATCCCCTCTGGCTGCTTGAGGGACATGGAACTTTTTATTTATTAAAAAAAAAAAACCAAAAACAACCAAAAACAAACAAACAAGCATAAAACCCCAAAAAACCAACCAAACAACAACAACAAAAAAAGCCACAAAAAACCCCCCAAAAAACAAAAAACAAACAAACAAAAAAACCCCACCAAAAACACAAACAAGAAAAAAAAAAAAAACCACAAAAAAAAAAAAAAACCCAAACAAAAAACCAAACCAAAACAAAACAAAACAAAAACAAAAACAAAACAAAACAAAACAAAAAGGAAAAGGGGAAATCTGCCTCTTCTCAAGTTAAATTATGTTGGCCATTGGAGCAAAACCTAACCAGCATGCTCATGACTGTTATTCTGTCTCCCTTGTAGGCTGAATAACCCTCCTTCCTTCTAGAGTTGTTAAAAGACTGTAGAACAGAGGTGAAAATGTGTGGATGGGTTCACCTTTTGAGATGATGTGATCTACAGTGCTTCAGAGGTCCCAGTGACTGAGGATAGCTGTACCCTCCCGTTCTCTCCTCATCCAGTAGGTTAGAGTCATGCCAGGAATTCCACAGGTAAGGGAATAGAGCTGTGAGGATGCCCCGAGGATGGTGATAACCGGGCCCTGTTTAGATGGTGGCCTTGCTCTTGGATGGGCTAGCCCAGGGTGCAGAGGTGGGACTGCAGCCTGGGGGACACCAGCAGCACTGGATGGCAGTGTTACACAAGTTCAAACAGCTTCTTTTAGGTTTAGGAATAAAGGCAAAAAGCATGCCATGCCTATTACTGGAAATGTGTGGGGTTTGGAGGGGGCATCTGTAAGTCCTATTGGGATGCACTTGACCAGATTCCCTTTGTTTCCTTCTCCTATTCTTTGGTTACTACTTTCCCATGCTATTTTTTTCCTCTCAGTTCACTTTTTCTTAGTGTGTACTGAGGTGTTTTCCATGCCTCTTCTGAGCTGGCCAGGTACTGAAAAGGTCAGAGGTAAACAGCAAAGTTTTGCTAATGCAAAAACAATATATGAAATTCAAGAATCATAAACCCAACAAAAAACAATGTCTTTTTCCTCCTTCCAGTTCTTTATCTTTAGGTTGAAATGACCAGGAGGGGCAGAGTGCCTTGACATTAGCCCAGTAGATGTGCATTTAACATTAAGCTTGATAGAACCAAATACACTGCAGGGAAAAAAAAGGAATTTATGCAGCTGACAGTTTACTGCTGTTATGGAGTTTGCCTGTCACTGCTAATAGCTCAGGGTAGTGATTTCAGGGATGATACTAAGGCAGAGCAGTGTGCATGTTATCCCAGTACTGATACATGCACCAGCACTGTCTCTCCAGAGATCTGTGGAATTTTCCTCTGGCAGGGAGATGGTAAGGCAGTAAAAGCTGCTGAATAGGTATCATGGTGGCTTTGTTCCACTCACTTGGATCCTGAGCTGGGATTTTTCTTCCGCTTTTCATCTCATTTATCAGTGTAATACCTGGGTCACCCTTTCACACAGCAAATATAATTACAGTGCAGTTACACTCTGTGACTCTGTTTCATGATACCTATAATTACTGCTCATTCATGTAGCTAGGAGGTTAGTTAATTCAGTGAACATATTACTTATCACTCTGCTTTCTGAGTTACTATCTCACATTTTAATTGCAACTGTGTTCTTTGTACGTACATCTGAGGGTTCACTGTGTGACAATCGTGTATGAGGTTAAATCCTTGATTGAATTCAGCCTGTTTACAGCTACATGGGGGTTTTTGTGTGGCAGTAACATGTCAGGTAAAAAAAAAAAAAAAAAAAAAAAAAAAAAAGTTAAATCAGCATCCAAACTGGTAAGGCACACTTATCGGTCCTATGTGAAATCCATGCCCTGCTGAAACATGAGTGGCATGAAGAGCTTAAGAAGGGTGGTGGGATTGACCCTCAGTTTTATGAGCCTCTCTGTTTTACGTGCACCCCTTTAGAAGCTGCCTACATTTCAGTGATTGGCAAGGATTGTGACACATGGCAAATCCTTGGAACTGGGAGAAAAGCCATGAGGAATGTTGCTGTTCCTCTTCCTGCCCATTTCATACAGCTCAGGTATACTTCTGAGTTTTCTTTTGCTCGATTCAGCAGGTCTTGACTTCTGTTAATGGATTATGGTTTTGTATTTGCAGTGATAAGATTAGTTTGTTGATATTTTTGTTTTTGTTGTCTTAAAGAAAAAAGTTTGCCCACTTTAATAGCTTGTGAGATCAATCACACTTCAAAGGTTTCCCAGGCTGGATTCTTGCAGCCATTTGATGTTAGAAGGTGGAAGGAGGGAGCTCCTTGCATCCTTGCTTCCCTTCTTCTCCTGACTTTGTTCTTTATCCTCATAGAGCCAGCAGCAGCATCTCAGACAGCAGAGATGACCTGCCATATGTTGATGCAGAGCTTCCTCAGCCATCCTGGAGCCACTGCAGCATGTCCATACCAATGAGCCTCTTCCTTTATGCTTTTCATTGGCTTCACTACCTCCCCCCAGGCCAGGACTTCCTCCCAAAGGGCTGTGCACCTCACTCCCCTTCCCTTGCTGCTGTGTCTTCTGTCCCCTTAGCCCTGCCCCTCTTCTCTTCCCTCAGCTCCCTGAGCTGGTTGTCCAGCACAGATCAGAGGGAAGGGGTTTTTAGCTTCTCCTGCACACTTGGCATGGGAGCCATCAGAAGTTGGTTGCATCTATCTGTCTCAGACCACTCAATTCCTTTCTTCTTGGATGCCTCTAAATTTTTTCAGGTAAAGAAAAAGTATTTTTCTCCTGGGGAATTAGATTTCAAACCCAGAGACAAACTGACTCTGCACAATGTAGGAAATTGTCAATCTTTTTTTTTTTTTTTTTTTTTTTTTTTTTTTTTTTTGTGGGTTTGTGTGTGTGTGTGTATCTGTGACTGCAGGATTTTCAAAGAATAAGCCTTCAAGCACAGAGGAACTCACACCTTTCTAAAAGCATTGGGAGCTTATCCCTAAATCTTTTAGGACTCCAGGACACTGTCTGAAACAAGGGCTGTGAAAGGACAGGGGGATCATGAACCACTCCAGTTTGTCATGCCAAAAGGCTTGGTCTTAAATCTTGCCTTTCCCCTTCATGAGTACCAGCTGTTTTCTGGGAGGTTGCCCTGGGGTGGAGGGAGGAGGAAGGGGCCAATGATGGGAGCTGTGCCTTAGCTAGTTTGAAAATCATCTTTGTACATGGATGAAAATTAAGATAATTATATCTCTTCTAAAAAGAGGCTGTTTGTGTGCTTTTGCTGTTTATATGTATCTAGAAGGAAATTGCAGGCTACTGCCTGCCAAGTATATCCCCAGAAGTATTTTTGAAACTGTCATCCATAGGCATTGGATACCAGAGGCTGTTTATTCTCTCTCCCACTTTCTCTCTCCAAGCCCCCATCTCTCACTCTCTGGCCCAGTTTTTGAGCAGAAAGAGTTTAGCTGTTTATTGCAGAGTAAAGACTTACTGTATCACTATATTGGTCCCATTTTGGATCACCACTGGTCCAGCTTACCTATGGATCTCCATCATTGTAAGACAGATGGATTTTTGTAATGGCTAGGCTTATTCTATAGCCATCATTTGACTTTATTAATGATTTACATTCAAAAGATATGTGGAAACATGGAAAGAAACCTAGAGAGGAATATGGAAGGAAACTGCGTCCGTACCAATCCCTTACATCCATGTTCTGCAGCATGTAGAGCCTTAAAGTAAAGGCAGTACCTTGGGAAGCAAACACAACCCTCTTCAATAAGCTCTGATCAGTCAGTTATACCCCTTAAAACTTAGAGCATATTAATTATATTTGAATCTAATGAAAACATGAAGTGTGATTCTAAACTGGAAGCAAGCACAGATCAATTAATAGCAAAGACAGAATATGGAAACAGCACATCTGGCCTGCAGTGTTGGTATTGTGATATATTACCAGGAAATCTCGACAGAGAAACATTAGAAGTAGAGCTTTTTATGACAACACACGTTGTGCATTGTGACTTTAGTTTAAGAAAAAGATGAAAGGCAGCCCTATGCACATTCTTCCTTGCACATTTCCATCTCTTATTTGAGACAGATACTCCAACATCTATTGAATTTTTTCCTATTTTTCTGTGATTCGGTGCTTCAATTGTTACTATTAGTAACTTGGATTCCCGGAGACCACAGAATCCCCAAACTGCTATGCTTTATGCTGTCTGTGGCATATAAATTGTGCAGTGTACAGTTAAAAGCACAATCCATCTGTACTTTGGAATCATGGGGATTTTTCCTCGGGAATAAAATGGATATATCAAGTCAGTCTGAATGAGGTGGAAACTACTTAAAGAAGAGAGGGACTTAGACATTCCTACTTCTAATTGTGCTATTTTTAATATTTCATCCAAATTAATTTCCTATTCCATGTGAATTAATTTGTCCATCTTTTGTTCTTTCTTTATTAAATTGCAATTCATATATTGGCAACTTCTGAATTTCTAGGTGAAGCTAATAGCTGTGAATCTTGGATTCATAATTGGTTACAATGCACAGAGGCAAAAATCTTAATGGTCTTTCTGAGGAACTGATTAATTTGCTCTCAAGAGTGGATATATAAACATTAATTATGTTCTGAAGGGCTTTAGCTATTAAAACCAAGTTAGAAGAAAATGCAGGACTGTTTAAATTATCAGTTCTGCTTTTACCAGAGATAACCAAAACCACTGGTGTCCCCAGTGTTCCACACAGAATTGTTTGGCACCAAGCTCACCTGTGTAAGTTGAACATTTAAACAGTTGCTCAACACATCTCCCATGCAAAACTATCACCAGGCTAAGGGGATTTTGGTCAATGACACTTATCTACCTTTTTCTCTACAGTTCCAGTTTTGGAGAGATGCTATCTTCAGTATTGTTGCTGTTCAATATTGTGCCTGTCTGAGCAGTTTTTATGACTATTATTAAGCATTTATGAGTGCTTGCATCATGATTGTTGCAGGCCTCAAATAGGACAAGAGAATAGCTGGAGTGTGTACCTACATGTACCTGCATTGCAGGGACTGGGTTTGGAGAGGTGTGGCACCAGGTGTACCTGCTGTACCTGGGAAGGGCCCAGTTTCACAGGGCCAAGGCACTGTGAGCACAGTGAGAACCTGCAGCTCTGACCAGTAGCAACATCTGTAGGCAAAGACTTTTCCCTAGAGCATGGAGGTCTTTAATCAAAATTAGTAGTTATCAGCCAAAACAATTGTCTGTACTTGTGTCATCCTTTCCTGAATGAAAATCAAACAAACCCAGTCCTCAAGCCACTCCTCTGGTGCATGTGTTTTGAGTAAATTTAAAAATTCAGTTATTTCTTGTTAGGGTTAATGACCTTTTCATTTGGGCAAGGTGATGTGTATCAGGACAGACATCAGCTTGTAGTTCCCAGCCCATGCTGTTTCAGCTGAATGCCACAGTGGGATCTCACCTGCTGCAGTTGCTGCTGCATTTCATTTGGGCCAATAAGTCTATTCTCTCCTTGGACCAGAGCTGAGTTAAGACGCTCCTTTTTTAATTAGGTCATCTTATAATATTCCTGGTTGCCTACGTTTTTTCCTCTTGCTCTGTTTTAAAGTGCATTCTTGCACTTCAAGAAGATAGAGATATATTCCAGATGAATGATGTCTGTGAGATAAGAATGCAATCATTTCTCATCCTTAGTTTACTATGACAACACACTGTTGATATATCTTCAGCAAGCAGAAAAGCAATTTTGGTTTCTTTCAGCTCAAGATTTTGCAAAATGTCAAAGCAGTATTGAATTAGAGCAAGAGTAAGGCTTATGGCAGGTTCTCAGCCTGCCTTCTGGATGGGTGTATGGTGAGACAGGTTTTGCAAGCTCCTGTAGGAGCTGGAACATTGGGAAGTGATTCTCTGATCTTTTAGGTTCTATTACCCTCCCTGGGAACCTATTTTTTGATATGTTGTCCAAGAATGATCAGAATGGAATACATGTGTATTCCAGTTTTTATCTTCTCTAGAAAAGAGGTAAGAAAGAGACAATGTCTAATATATGCTATGTTTAATTAATCCCCAAATAAATTCAAGGAAAAAATAACTCGTCTGTCCCTGTAAGTAATAAAGCATGTTAGAAAATGGAACTTTTTTGATGGTTTTATATTTACCCATTTTGGATGGGCTTTGGGGGCCCTGAGGGGAAAAGAGGGATAGGGTTTTCTTCTCCCCAGCTACTTGAAGTACTAAAGAAATATTCCCACCCATTATAAAAGTACAGAGTTCTTTTGAAAATTTATTTTTTCACAAATCTAGCACAGTATGGGACACAGAAGTTTTATTCTAAGATGTCTTTCTGTGACATTACAAATTAGAATGCTCAATTAATCATATCAAGGAGAGAAAACTTTATTTCCTGTTGATATAGAGAAGGGGAATAGTTTCAGAAATAGTTAATTGCAGCTTTTCTGGGAGTAATTGCATTTATTCATTCTCAAAATAGTTAATGGGGAGGATGACAGCATGTTTCTGCCATTGGCAATCATTTAACCCCCTTCTCTTTAGACACGAGAGACAAGGAGTCTCATGCTGGTTTGCAGTATCCAGGCCACAAAAGATTTGGTTCCAGGGGTGGAGGGCTTATACCAACAGTCAAATCTTGCACGTTGCTTTTTGGAAGGCAGTGTTGCTGATGTTCTCCATTAGGTCAGGCAATGTGTGGGCTTTGCCACTCTCTGCAAGGTAATTGCAATTTTGGCCAATGTCCCAGCGCTGTGGCATTTCTGGAGGAGCTGCAGCACAGCACGGAGGGCATGTGGTACTGCTTCTCCTGTCTCTAAAGTCCCTTTTTCTTGTTACCCCATCTTAGCTGCTCCCAGGCTTTTCCCCATATCTGGTAGAGAAAACTCCCTCTGGGAGTGGGAAGATAGGGATTGGGAACCAGAAAGAAAATCACATCCTGAAATTTTTTTTTTTTAAATATTAACTAGTAGAAAACACAGCCACTGCCCCTGGAAGGGTGAAGAATACAGCTGCCACTGAAAAAGCACCTCATCTTCTGATGCAGACTTACTGAAGCAGGATGCAGCCTTCAGTTCTGGCTACCCATCAGCATATACCCATGAAATATAGAATGCCTTAAAATCAGGTAATAAAAACAATTTGGAGAAGGGCAAGATCTCTCTATGATAATAGATGGAGGAGGTGAAGTTGTGCATTTTACTGAGAAGATGAGTTACAGTGTATATGGTCTGCAGGATGCCAAATAATAGAGAGGAATTTCCTGAGTCACATGCAAGCTTCCTGAGTGTAGTAACGGGAGTGCTGAAAGAACAGGAGGACAGCAAATGAAAGAATAAGAGAGAAGGGGATACTATTATCTATATAGTGAGTAACCCTTCTTCAGGAGGTTTGTGGAGTTCAAGCTCAGCAATCACTAACAAAGCTCCAGTTGCTTTCCTTGAGGCATTTAAGTAACTGGATGACCACAACTGGTGGTGTGACCAGAAAGGTTGTATCAGGATCCATCCTCTTTTAAAACTGTAGGAATGCACCCCAAACCCGAGCAGGTGTTTCCATATAAGGAAAGGTTTGAGACTCATCCTTGTATTTCTTATAAGGACAAAGAACCAGAAACTTCTTTGCTGTCCTGACCATAATTGGCTCAATGCCAAGATAAAAACACTGATAGGTCTCTTTACCTGTTCCTCAGAATTGTGGCTAGATTCTATTGGCAGCAAGCCAAATTGTCCCTCCTAAAATGTTAAGTATTTAGGAAGGAGCACAAAGGAACTCATGGGCTTTTTGGAGTGTTTTTAGCAGGGTGTCACAGATTTCTCAGACACCTGTGCTCAGCTTTCCCAACACTGCATATGGGTCATAATCTGCTTATTGAGGGTATTTTTTAAGGATGCCTCCTCTAGTATAAACCAAAGATTCTCTTTTTCTGTCTCCAAAATCATCTCCATTTCAAGAAAAACCCCTAAAAAGTCTCCTTTTCCTTAGGAGCAAAAATCTTCATATCACTTTTAACTAGCACTTTGCATCCCCCCCCCAAACAGCATCTATGTGTTACAGGGAAAAATACTCCATTCTCCATAGTTTACTAGAAATGTCCAGCCAAATTAGACCACTCATTTTCCTTTGCCCCAAATAGTCTTTTCACTCTCTCTTCACTGACTTCACTTTCATGCTGTGTCTCCTTATAATTCAATCATCTTGTCTGTCCTCACTCCGGCCCGGCCCTGCTGCTGCACGATGTTATCTGGTGGCTCACCCGGAGGAAACAGGGTGGCCCCAACACATTTTCAGCTTTATATAGGTATTACCAAAAGTCATATTCTGTTTTCTTAGTGGTCAAACCACATGCCAATACCCAAGAACTGGCCTCTGATAGGTTTTCGTCCTTTCTAAAGAAATGTAGGGTCCTGACAGGACAACATTCCATATTTTTCTTTGACTAAGAACTAAACTGTGTTAACCCATAACAATAGTAAATTCACTGACTAGAGTGCGGGCCTGATTTTCTGAGTCTGGAGGATTTTAGCCCGCTAGTTGCTTTTCTTCTCAAGGGAAGATTCTTCAGGAGAGTTGTTTCTCAAAACAATTTTTTAAATAACCGTCCTTTCTCAAATGGTGTAGTGGTTAGCATTGCTGCCTTTAAAGCTGTCAACCTGGGTTTGATTCCTTCTCTAGTCCCATTAGTGAAACTGGAAAGACAGCCAAACACCAGCTGAGACAGGATTATTATGAGAAAGAACAGTTATTTACTAAAATTGTTTTGAGAAACAATTCTTCTGAGGAATCTTCCCTTGGGAAGAAATCTGCAGCCACTAGCAGGCTAAAATCCTCCAGACTCAGAAGATCAGGCTCACATAGAGGGTCCTAATCTGTATAATAAATGCACTAGTTACAGGGCACTAGTACATACAGTAAAGGCACTAATTACCGGGTATTAATATATATCATAAATGCACTAACTATAGGAGGTTAATGTATACAGGGTGTGTCAAGAGGTCCCACGAGCACAGCTCTGTGCATGAGGGTCTCTTTCAATAGTTGTGGACCAGCAGCTGTTTGAGCCCACGTAGTAGGAAAAAGTACTCCTGCACAGCCTTCCTGTGGGCATCCGGACTGCTTGCCAGGTGCTGGAAGAGGTTGGGTCGTTCGGCTACCCGGAAGCTGGAGGGCAAGCTGATCTCCATAGGAAGCCTCTCATTGCCTATGACAAAGTGGTGAAGTTGTTTTCTCTCCAGTGAGAAGTGGAGGTACTTCAGGATATCTATCAGTCTCTGCTGGAAATTCCTCTTGTGCCACTCTGTCAGGGGTAGACTGTTCAGGAGGTGCATCACCACAGTCTTCAACACATATCTGGAAAACCCTACATTCATCAGGAAGCGTGCGAGGAGCTGCAGGCACTTGCAGTGCCAGCTGTCCTGGGGGGCCTGCCTGGAAATGTGCCTGAAGAATTTTGCCTCTGCCACGGCATAAGTCTCAATCCATGTTGTGCTTGGGATGCCTGCTTCTGTAGGCTGGCTGCCCACAAAGATATCCGAGTCTCCTTGCCGCACTCCAAAGATCATCTCGACTATGAAGCTCGCCCTGCCTTTGCTCATCTGAAATTTACAGGAGCGGCTGGAGGGCTGATACGATAAACGCCAGCGGCAGGATTGAGGCAACAGCAGCCAGGCTACTCTGATGAATCGATAGAACCAGCGGACGGTTTTCTTCACATCTAGATAGGCACCGGTGCAGAGGGTGTGCAGGAGGCTGGGGTCCTGTCTCCTCAGCTCCTCCTCAGAGTGGTGGAGGAAACATAGCATGCCCTCCCTCAGTTGCTTCCTTGTGCAGGTGCACAGCAGCTCCACACGGACACAGCAGTTCCTCTGGAGTGTGCCTGCAGTGTCCAGCTCCAGGTGGAAAACGTGTCCTGGAGGGGGACTCAGGGGCACAAGCACATGGTACACAGTGTCTTGTCCATGGGGACTCCAGCCTTCAAAGGCACTGCCCACTCCAATGGCTTGTTGTGGTACTGGGTAGAAGCTGTTGGACAAGCCTTTTCTGAAGATGTGTGTGAGTTTGTCCATCAGGTCCATTATCAGCAAGCAACCTTTGTCCAGATTTAGAACAGACAACTGTACACGTTCCTCTAAGAGGCTTCCAAGGTTCCTGTTGACATTGTGGCCATAGTCTTCTTTGCTTGTACCGTGTTTGTACCATGCTTCATTTGCAGCAGCATTGGCTTCCCCCCACTTCTGATCATGGTTTACCTTTTCTTTTGCATTGTCACAGCCTTCTTTTGCTTCATTTTTGGCATATCTTTCTGCCTTTGCGTCATCATTGCTGCCCTCTTCATTTCCATCCTTACTGTCTTGCTCCACATTTGCATCGTTGCTTTCTATTTCTTGCTTTGCAACAATGTTGTGTCCTTCTCCTTCTTCTTCCACCAGGTTGCTGCTGGACCTCTCCTTGTGACCACTGCTGTCTGGATGGCACCTAGTTTTCCCGAGTCCAAACCACAGTGCCAAGAGAAGCGTGAGGATTCCAGTCAGAGCCCAGAACTGCCACATGAGCAGGGCTCCCCAGACCCCACCACTCTGCTCCAGGTTCTTCTGCTCCAGCTCCTGAATCAGCTGAATCATCTGCTGGTTCAGATAGTCAGCTCGCTGCTGCATGCGCTCCTGCATGGCCTCATCCAGCCCATCACCAGCCTGCTGCAAGTACTGGATGAGGCCTTGCGCAAGCAAGAGAAGGAACGTAACGGCAAGCATGGCCTAAGGAGGTGAAAAGGGCTTGAGTGGGAATGGGAAGGAGGTACTGATGGGGGAAGTGGGCACAGGTGCCCCAGGGATTCAAAGGCAGGAAAGAGGGGGCGAGGCAGCTGGCAGGCTGTGGGGCCTGTGCCGCTGCCCCAGCAGCAGCACTGTGCCCTGCCAAAAGCACTCCCGCCAGGGCCTGGCCTCTGGGTGCCCGGTGAGGAGCAGCTCCCCAGGTACTCACGTTTCTGCCGTGGGCCTCGTTCAGCGCTCAGCACAGCCTCCTGTCTGCGTGCATTCTGGCCGCTGGCCCGGGCTGCACTGGGCCAGTGTTACCTGCTGCTTCTGTTGGTAGCTGCCCCTATTGTGACACTGGTGCTGCGATGTCACAGGTGCCGGAGTGCATCCCGGCCAGGCCAGCCCTGCCCTCCACCTCTGCCTCAGCTTTGGGACTCTTAATGGCCCTGGGCAACCAAAGACCTGACACATGCCAAGAGCAGACCCACGGGTCATAATGGACCCCAGGGGTTCCCCTGACAAAACAGGCATAAGTCCCCCAAAGCCTTTTCAATCTGAAACTGGGTGACATGACCCATGAATGCTTTGTTCCTGGAAATCTCCGGCTGGAAAATGGAGCCAATTCCCATGGTGCTGACCTGTGTGTTTGTGGGGGTGCTCTTGGGACCCGTGACACCTCTGGGTGTGTAGTGGTGAATGTCCTGGTGGTGACATGGGGCTTCCCCATGGCAGGGTCTCACTTCCTGCTGTGCCCCTGTGAAAGGACCTTGATTCCCTGGAGACATTTCCCAGGGGTGATGAGCAGGTGTGGGGGGTGATTTCCAGTGGGCAACTCCCACTGCTGACAGAGCACAGTGTTCTGTGTGTCCAGCAAGTTGATTTCTGCAGTGCCAAAGCCCTGGAGAGTGTCTGGGATGAGAAGGGTCTTCATTGTCTCCTCAGTGAACACAAGGAGGCACAGCAGCAGTGCCTCTCCCTCAGTCCCTGCCCTGCCAGAGCTGCCAGGGAGTTCAGAGCCATGTGAAATGGCCAGCGTGGCCTGAGAGTGCAAGTGGAAGACAGGGCAAAAAATCACCTTTGTGGCCACCATGGTCTTCAGTGCTGCACCAGAGAGACCACTGAGAGGACTCTGCTGTACAAGGATTTCCCTTTCCTTGCTGAGTCCTGCATCCCACATTTTTTGCCTCAAATTTGAGGTCAGGTCAATGCCATCCATTTCCAAGTGTTGCTGCATCATATTTTTGTACCTACTAGAACCAAATCCTTGTGTACTACCTAAGAAACCAGGCATTTTCTCTTCAATTCACTTCCTCCTTCCTGACCACCTGATCCCATTGACTTGGAGTTTAGCAGACAACACGGCCTATACTTATCATGTCTTCATTGCCCCTACGGTCTCTGATGTTTCTAGGTTGCCTTATCATGGTATCTTTAGACCCTGAGTTGCCAAATAGGAGTGGATGATAAACTTGAGGATTTAGCAAGCTTCACATCCTCTCAGTGCTGTCATGTTTTTGAGCTCCTGCTGGGCAGCAAAACAACTTGGAGAAATTGCCTGAATGGCAAAGAGGTGCTGTGGCATCTCTATTAAAAAATCTCCAGTTACTCACTCCTGAGATGCTTTCCTGCTCGCACTGGTTCTAAGATGGGTTGTGGGGGCTGGTGTGGCTCAGCTTTAGCTACTTTGTATTTCCTAGATCTGCTCTGTTTTTCAGGTCCTCTAAATTCCCCAGTCCCAGATTAAAATGTCACTGCTGGTGCACTTCTTCTAACTGCTGCTGACATCCTGACAACTCCATATTTTGAGGCACCAGCAGAGCCCTAAGAACAGGACATAGAGTAGAATTACAGCCCATACCTGTCGCTGCTACAAGACGTTTCTGAGCATGGAATGTGGGAGAGCCTTATTTACAGCATCAGAGAAGCCAGAGCCCACCAGAACATCAGTTCTGCTGCAAAATGCAGTTCTGCTGCAGCACTCTCTGCCCACAATTCCCAACAAAGTGATGCACCATCACTCACAGACACAGCATTTGTTCTAGCACGCAATTTATTGGCAATTTTGTTCTGAGAGAAGCTCCCAGAGGGAGCAGCAGCAACTCCCTGAGGGAATGGACTCTCAAATATGGAGGCCATTCAATGTCCAGGCAGTTACATGAATCTTGAGTTCCGGGCTCCTTGCCATGGCCTTCTCAGGATTGTTCTGTACAAATGAGCATTGCTGACAGAACACAGTAATTTGGTGTGGGGAATATGAACTATGAATTTTGAGTTTATGAACTATATTTCTGTATTATGTCTTTACTGCATTTATTTACTCTGTATTTATGAGCTATACTTCATATATGAACTGTGTATTCTGAATTCAGAATATGAATTCTGCAAGCCTAGACCCAAAACTGTGTTTAGCAATGTTGTTACAATTTCTGGACTGTAAAGAAAATCAATGTGTAAGTTTTTCTAGTGCCAGAACTGAGACGTGCTATTTTGTTGACCCAGCAGCAGCAGACTTAACAGTTTTCCTGTGAACATGATGCACATCTTCCCATTTCTTTTCAGAGAAATGCATCATTCCATGCTAACTTTATGAAAGAAATAACTTACAGGACATAGGTGCCACAGTTGTGGCAAGTATGAGAATATGACAGTTGAAAAACGGAGCACTTCACTCAGCAAACAACAAAAGAGTTCAGGGATCTCCTTTTATCTGAACTTTCCCACATTTAATAAGATGTCTGATAAACAGAAAGCAAAGGGTAGTGCTGTGCCACCCTCGTGTGCTCTATCTGAAGTCCTGACATGATGTATAGGAGTGTCAGGAATGGGAGTCCATGTTTTTATCCAGATATGGAGGGTCAGAGCCAACCCTTGGGGGTGGGAGGGCACATGAACAGGGCAACATCTGAGGAGAGCAAGTGTATCATGGCAATAGAGAATGAATGAATGAATGAATGAATGAATGAATGAACGAGTGAGAGGTGTCATTCAGACTGAGCTTCAGTTAAGAGACTTAATTATGAACAGAACTACCTACTCTTGAAAAATAAAAGATAGGAATAAGTTATGGCAAGCAGCATTGCATTTGCTTTCCAAAGAAAGATAGAATGAGAATAGGAATCCTGACGGAACACAAAATTAGCTGTGGTCTTTGTTTCTGGAGGGTTTTAACTGCAATAAACAGCAGCCTACATGCAATGTCCCAGATCTGTGAAAGCACAGGACAAAGTAGGGATGCTAATTTCTTACAAAAGAGATATTGCAATTTTCTTTGTAAGAATGAACTTGTGCAAAACAGAGGATGGTGATAGCCTACATACATCAATATTTACAGAATCTGTAGTACCTATTAAAACTAAGGGAGAAGCACTGAAGGAAGAAGAGACTGAATAAAGCCTGTGATACTCAGGGAAGTTTTCCCAAAGGAGAGGTATTTACATGCATTGCAACAACCAGACAGCATAGCACTTCTCAAAATTGTATTTTATTCTACATTATTTTTTACTTGCTCTGGATATTTTTCAGCATTTGCTGTAGAAGTGTTCTCTGTGTAAATTTGTGGGCTAGAGTATGGGTGGTTTAAGAATACAGAATGTTCCCATGGCTTCTATATCCCCCCATGGTATTTTTCCCTGCCTAAGGCTGTTTAAAACCTTAATCTGGCTTGTACCAAAAATGCTTTTAGTGTGTATTTCAGTATAGATGCTATTTTAAAACCAGATAGTTTCCAACTATTTGAAACTCACTGATAAACAGGCTGCTAAAATATTGCCAAAATTTTCTTCTTAAACTGCAATAACTAAATCTTCAAGATCTGCATGGGAATATTTTTAAATGTTGGTCTTTTACAGGCTTTAGACACTAGAGTGGTGAAAAAACAACTTTAGGACAAGCAGATGAACACTAGGTAGATATCTCCCTACAGTGAATTATATTTTAACCATGAGCTGATGGCCTAAGGCAGCAAGTGAATGGGTCAGGAAGACAAAACCTGAAATTTTATTAGTCTCTCTGAGTTGTGTTTTCATTTCTCACGTTTTCTTTGTGGTTATCAGTTTTACATTTTTGAAAACTCCTTTTACAGTCCAGTGATTGTAACTAGCAATGCAGTGTACAGACACTGAAAACTGTCATCTGCAGGGTCAGTCACAGAGAAAAATAGTTTGATATTACTGGCAGAGTAAGCCTGCAGCCAATGCTGTGTGCAAGAAATATATCCAAAGCTGGTCCTAATTTTTCCTAGTATAGTACTTCATGTTGTATATGTCATGCATTAAACTGCTGGCCTCATGACTTTATTTTAGTTGTGAGTGTAAAGCTAGAAATCTTGTATTTCTTGAGATCCCCTCTATGACATCTATAAGTATGTTGCAATATTGGGATATTTTTACATTTTCCTTCATAATTTTTACAATTTTCTTTTAAAAAATATGTAACAGGATAGGTCATTAAATGTCAAAAAAGAAGGTTCAGTCCTCCAAGAACTAGATGTGTATGGTTCATCCCAGTCTTTTTATGCTTGGTATCTTCACAGGTTTAGGAAACAATCCTGAAAGGGGATGGTTTATGCAAAATTTCAAAGTTTTTTGTTTTTCAGAGTGCTTTGCAGGCACAAGTCTCTGAGTTTCTTGTTCTGTCATTAAAGTTTCTTATCTTCCAGCTCCTGCCCTTTAACAGCTGGTATGAGCTGGTTGTCCAGACTCTCACCAAAAGAAGGAAGAGGTGGTGTCAGCTGCAGTGGGCAACATATCCTATCATCAAATCTGGATCTAAAATAGGTGAGTTACTTGCCCCCAGGTGACTACAGAGGAAGTCTGGGAAATTGTCTGAGAGGAGGACCTAACTTTATACATCAGAGGTCATGAGGTGAATCAATCACTTTGTGTGGGAGAGAAGTCCTACTGGCTGGGTCCATGCACCATCACATCATATAACACAGTCCTTCAAGGTTGAGCTGGAGAATGAGCAGAGTATTTTTTACCTTTGTTTGAAATTAATTTCTGATAATGCAAATTCCTGTGAGATTGACTGGAAGATTAACATACACACTGGTCTAGCAAAGGCCAAACAAGTGCCTCTGTTTTCAAAAGATGCATTTCCAGAGAAGGCAGCATAGAACCAAAGCTGGGTTTTGTCATGGAGCACAGGTTTTTAAACTGTAGATTAAAAATGAGAACTGCTGAAAATAATTTAAAAAATATGACTTAAAATGTGGGTATGGATTTATGCGTGGAGGCTATAGGTGGTAGGAAGAAGATAAATATCTAATTGAAGGCAGAGGTCGGTGGTTGAGTTGCATCTAAATGAGCTAAACCCAAGTAGCCTGTTTCAAATGCAGTCTTGGCCCCCTGTTCCAGCTGCAGTCATCTTCATTTGTTACCTTTGTTTTCCATTGGATCTGCCTTCAGATGTGTCTTCATTGAGAGCTTTCAGGGTTACAAAAAAAAAAAAAAAAAAAAAAAAAAAAAAAAAAAAAAAAAAAGGCATGAGATTTAATAAAGAACAGAAGCTTGGCTGTCATTTCAAGGTGACAAGTGACCTCCCAGCTAGGCTGTCTCCAAATGTAGTTGCTACTGTTGATTTGTGGTACTGTACTTGAACTATACAGTTAGCAAAGTCAATGTATCACACATGCAGAAGACATAAAGACTTAGCCTGCTCAAGAGGTAGGGAAAGTAGAAATACTTCTGGGTTTTCCTCATCGTGCCAAAAACTGAATAGTTGAGTATGTAGAAGGAGAGATATTTTCTTTTATATTCTGAAAGGGTGAGGAGGACCAGCTTATTATAACAGGGTAAATAGAGCTGGTTTTTTAGTTTGTGTCTGTAAATGAACTGATGTGTGAGCCTTTTCTAAATATGTCCTACCTGTCATGAAGGGTATTAGTCATTTGGACATGTGATTTAAAGGCGCAACACTTAGCATAAGATCTCTAAGTCATTGCAAATACAAATATTTTACTCAAAGTGAGATGGCTCAATGGAATACTAAGGACTTTCTCCATCTTTCAATACTTACACTTTTCCATATGATAATTGCCATCAGCTGCTGAGCTAAATCTGAAAAAGGCTTTTGGGAGGGAGGGCAATGAGAGACAGGCAGTATCTAGCAGATTTAGATACTGAGTTATTAGTACACCGATACTGTTGGACACTGAGTTATTAGTACTGTTAGATACAGAGTTATTAGTATTCTGTGAATACTAATGAAAGTCCACCTCAGGATATTTTCCACAACTATGTATTTGAATGAAACATGTAATCTCTTTACCTCTGCTCAATCTCCTTCAAAGCTGGAGTTCTGTTAATATTTTAATAAAAAATTTCCAGGGGAAAAAATGTAAAAAAAAAAAAAAAAAGAAGACGGAGTTTTAAACAACTATTTTGCAGAAGGTAAATTGCAAACTTGTAAATATTTGTACTGAAAATATGTGCTGAGTTAAATTAGCAGACCATGCTCAAGCAGCAGTTACAGATCATTGTCAAAATATAAGGATGAGCTCCACGAAGCTCCACAGAGGATTGCTGTTAGTCTCATAATACTCATTAATGAGTTGAATGATGACACAAAAAGAATCATTATTAAATTTGCAGATAAGTTCAAGCAGCAAGAGATGGCAAGTATTGTAGAGGAGATGATTAAAATACACTGGTCTTGATAAATTGCAGGTATGATCTGAAAAGTGTGTGTAGGATTACAAAAATTGAACAGAATGGAATAATGCTGGGCTAGTGCAAAACAGGAGTATGCTGCTGTGGGCTGTCTTTGCAGGTGCAGAGTGCTCTGCACAGCACTGGTGAGGCATTAGCAAAAGTGGCCTGTACACTTGTGGACACAACAAAAATGTGAAGCAGCTGGAGGTGGTCCAGAGAAGGACAATCAGAATAGTGAGGCATTGAAAAAACAAGCTGTAAGGAAAGAATAGTTTTAGTGTCTAATCTGACAGAGAAAAATGGGTAAAAGGCTTAAAGATATGAAATTCTGCTCCAAAGAGAACAGCAGTAATCTGCTTTCTACATTTATAATGGAGGACAAGAAATAAAGGGCTCCTGTTTTAACACAAGATTCATCTTCAATATTAGGATGAAACCTTGTAAAGATAATATTTCACAAAACAGTAGAATAAATATGGTATCTCCAGCACTGAGCATCTGTAAGAACTTGTAAATTTAGGTATAGTTGAGCCTACTCTGAGCAGTGAGACAGACTCAGAGATTTTTAATACCCTCCTAGGCCACAAATTTATAAGAAGCAGACCCCCACCTTCTATTGAATAATTTACACATTTAGTTAAAATCAACTAGACTATTCTGAATGTGCATCACTACAATCAGCTTCTGAGGAATTTAGCCTTCAGTCTCTAAGAATGTAAGCAGGAACAAGTTAAAAAAATCAGAATTTGTAACTTGTCAAAATTTGGGCAGATTTTCACAGAATAGCACATCCTTGTCACCAAGGCCCATCTCTTTTAACAATAGTCTCAAAACATGGGCACACTCAGTTATAAAAATATATTTAACATGGGCAAAAGCCTTTTTTCATCAAATCTCCTTGAAACTGGTTAAACTGATTTTGCTGAAATATTAAAAACAAAAGAAAAAAGAAAATAAGAATCCAAATTTTGCTGATCCATATAATGAAACACTGTGGCCCAAGCAGCTGAAGATGCAAGATTCTCCACCACGCCTGCCACAGGTACTTACTTGAAAGAGGATTTGAAGATTCACTGTTTCATTATCATTTATAAGGTGCTTTGAGATCCTGAGATGATGTGTATTACATCTTTTAAAGCTTTGTGGAGTTGTTAATGGCAATGAAGGTTTAGAGCAGTTTCTTGGATAATTAAGGAAAAAATAATTAAACTCATGTTGTTTTTTTAGTAAACCCTATGCCTGATTTGGAATTATGCATTTTGCAAGTGTTCTGTTCTCACATCCTAGTTTAACAGAGCCGACCAGTTTGAAACATGTTTTAATTGAATTGGGCTGTATCAATCTCTTTACTGTCACAGCTTAACAGGCTGGGCATTGAGGTAAGGACTGCATTTCAAGCAGAGAGCTGCTGGTGGAGTTGTTCTGGCTGGAGAGGGGGAAGATGAGACCAGAACTGAGCCCTGGGATCCATCTCATATTTCACACTGCTGAGATCTGCAAAACTGGCATCTGGATTCCTGGCTTTGTAGGGAAGGGACATTCACAAACTTAGGAAAGGATGACAGCACTCCAGTGAGACAAACCTTCTTATGGTCTTCATATGCCCAGCAGAGAGGAAAATTCTTCTTGTCACAGTTGTGAGAATCTGAGGTTATGCTCCAGCTTTGAATCTCCAAGTGTCTTTTCCCACTCTCTCTACTCTGAGCCTAGAAAAAACAGGTTTCCTAAGCTAGTATCTATTTTTTGAGCCCTTCTGCCACCCACTCATTCTACTGAATACTGTACAGTTGACCCAGACTCAGTCAGATCTCTTCCCTGTGCAGTACTTTCTCAGCAGTAGGCAAGCTGGGACAATAATTGAAAATTATTATTAATATAATAAAGAAATATTAATTGTCACTTGGATTTGAAGGTGAGTTTAAGGACTTTTCTTATTCAAAATGTAGACATATTTGACTGCTCAAGTTTAACTGATGTTAATAGGAAAAAAATAAAAAGAAACAAAATGAAGTAGCTGAATATTCACCAAAAGCATGTCAAATGTTAAACTTCCCTGCCAAAACCAGAACATGCAGTGTGATGTTTAGCTACATAAATTAGCCAAAGAGGGAGAAGTGGTATCATCTGATTTAGATAAATCATCAACCCAGTGCACATTTTCTGTAACTGTTAGAGAAAAGATTTTATATGTAAAAATGCCTGTGTACATAAAGTGAACATAGATAGATAGATAGATACAGAAACACAAAGACATGCATTTCAATATTTGAGCTGTGTTGGTGGGTACTATAAATCATCCAAGTACAGAAAAGAAACATGGTTCATCGTGACGTTTGCAGTTTCTTCCATATGGTAAATGCTTTTTCAAAACCACGAGATGATATATTTTCTGATGTGAAAAATGTGTAGTTTAATAAGACACAGATAAATACTGGTGAGAGAGGGATATAGCATGCAAAAAATATGATCAAGGTTATGAAAGGCACATACTGCATCTTTCTGGATTTAAGGGTTTTTTTAAACATATTTCATGCCTTCCTCCACACTTAAGGTTCCTCATTCCCACTTGTGTAGTGTGGAATCACCATCATAGCTTATGTAATTAATCATCATAAAACGTATTTCAAACAGGAAAAAAAAAAAGTCTAAAGGAGACTTCTGCAATATCACAGAAGAAAAAAGTCAAGAATGTTATGATGTACTCAAAGTAAGTACTATTTGTGCAGCTTTTCCAGACCAGTAGGTAAAGACCAGCCGGAGAAAACCTGAATTCTATGGAAATTCACACATTTCTGCCACTTAGTGCCATCAGTTTTCATAATATTTAGCTACCTGACATGGCTGAAGTTGAGGCTCTACCATGTTCAGGAAAACTTTACAAGTTCGGATGGAGTGCAGAAAAAAGGCTGTTATTGATTAAAGGACAGAAAGGAATAAACATTGATAGATATAAAAAACTGATCTCCTGACAAACTAAAAGAAGATGTGGAGATTTAGGAATTTAAAGATGTTATAGAAGAATCTAAAATCCCCTCTATAGTCCTCTCTTTAACACAGAAAATATGAGACCTTGCTAATTTCCTCACTCAGCCAGTGCTCTGACTTGTTGAGGTATGAGATTGCCAAGTCAGAAGAGAAAAGGATGCATCTGCTACGTTTGAGCAAGAACCTGGATACTGAGGGAATGGAGGCCCTCCTCTTTTGATTAGTTGTATTGCTCTTTGTCCATTTTGGGCTTCCAGGTAAGACAAAGAAGCCAATCTTCTTACACAAATCTCTTCTCAATATTTTCAGCAAACAGGGTCTTCCAGACTTTTCTAGGTGGATTTACAAAGACTGTGAATTTTACTTTCCCACAGTGTTATTTATTGATAAAAATGAACAGAAGAGCTGCTACTAATGATCTTCTATTGTCTTTAGCTTTATAAAAAAACTTCTCAATACTTTTGGTTATGTGATTTTCCTAGATGCAGGATGCAAGTTCTTCAATTCCTGAAATTCACCAACGTGGCTTTTTCCCCTGATGGTAACAAGTCACCAAGAAGTTTATGGTAACTTACACAAAATTTAAAAAGCATTAGAGTTGACACAAATTTCATGTTTGCAAAGGCAGCTGAAATCCCTTTGCACAAAGGGAGGAATTAGTGAAGTTCAACATGGCCAGTACACACTGCCTCTGAATGGCTCCTATTAAGTTGTCTTTGTTCTTTTAGCTTGCATGATCCTTGTAGGTGTAGAAGTATACACTGGGCTTGACACTGTTTAAGTCATGTCTCTGAAACTGCCAGTATACGTTACTTGCATTTTTCAGTCTGACATGTTCAATTTCTGTGAAACACATTAACATGGATCAATGGAAACCTCTGTGGGCTGAGATTCCCACAGGAAAATTCTCCCTGTAGAGAAAGCACTTGCACTCATATAAACCTGGCAGATGTGGCATCATCTCCTACGCTGTGTTTCCTTCCTTAAAGGGTATGCAGGAGGGACTCAGCCACAGCAAGGCTCCTTACACTTGACTCTCAAAGGATAAAATTTCCTGAGAATCTCTGAAATGGAGGTGGAAGGAAGAGATGTCTTTTTGCAGACCTAGTGTGTTTTGGTGCTGCATGGCTGAAATATAATTTTTCTAATTGCTCCGTTTTTCTACTGAATCCATATGGAACACAGCACACACAGTAGAGATTTAGGGGTCTTTAAAGCACACTTCCATAAAGACATCCTAGGAACCACAGAGGGGGGTACCATGAAACACTATCTGAAAGCAGTGGATGTAGAGCACAGTGAAAAAGGAGCAAGCATCACTTGACCTGCTGTTTATTGGTCACAATAGCAGGATATACAATAACATTTTTCTTCTGTTGGTGAAGTAAGGTAAGTAAAAGTAATAGCACCCCACAACTTGTTCCTGATGAAAGCTGGCTTGAATCTGTACTGCCTGTAAATGTCCAAATTTGCTAGTCAAGCTAGCCACCAATGTCATACGGTTCATAGAATGTTTACAAAACAAAGGATGCTTCTGTAAAAAGGCTGAGGAATTCAAGAGTACCTCTGCAGTATAATACTCAAAAATGTACCATGAAATAAGCTAGGGGCTTTGAGCTGACATTTTAAAAAAATCTATAATAGGTGCCATAAAAGATATGCAAAAACCTCTTTAAAAGTGCTTTAAAACTGCAACATAACAACTGCCTGAAACAAAATAGGAGAGAAGAATTAATCCACCCGGCAAGGCCTTATTTAGTTTGCTTTAACAAAATCTGTAAAGCCTATTGCTCTGCTCTTCTAATGATGTAGGCTAAGACACAGGAGATAAGAAAAGCCAAGACACTGAAAGCTGTTGTAAAACTAGGTCACTGTTAAATTAAATATTTTATAAAAAATAGAACCTGCCTTGAACAACTCTGAAAACCTCTTTGCTTTTTTCATGTACTCTGGCAGAGAGAGGCACTTACTCCTCTTTATTGCCTTCATGAGAAAAAGCACTGCTTTAGTGACGTCTCAGCGTCCACCCCGAGCCAGCAGCTCCATCTTTTCTTGTAATTAACAGCTATTGAATATTTATGAAGTAAGTGCTACGGGATAACACTTACTCATTCGATCAACCATGCTGTTGGTTTGCAAACTGAAAGGAAAACACTGGCCCTACCTCAGAGCGCTGCAGCCACTGCAGCGGCAGCAGCTTCTGTTTTCTTTTCAAGCACCAGGAGAAGAGGATGCTACTGGCAGAAAGTTAGCGACGTCTACTCCTCCTTTTTTCAGATGATCACAGGGGAACATGCTGTGCTGTGACTCTTCGCCGTGTAAAGAAGCTGTTGGAATACCCTGGAGACTCCCACTGTTGAGCTGTGAGTAAGAGTTAGCACAAGCTCTGTGAGCATGTGAAGCTCTAGTGTCAGCCGCGATATGCAGGTGTTCAAAACTGTAAATTTTGGAGCTGATAAAAGGACTTCTTTACATCAATGAGGATAAAACAGCTTTGGTAGAGCATTACTAGGTTTGGAGGAAGTTTTCTACTGCTGCAGTCTTCAACAGAAGAGATGATAATTTTATAAAATGTGTGGTTTTGTCATTGAAATCAGTCTCTGGGATAAAGAAAAGCTAACCAAATATTTTCAATAGGAAGTATTAGTGAAAATTAAAATCTAGCTCAGGTTCGTCAGTTTTAATGATGTATCATTAAGGACAGGTGATGTTCCATACCTGGTGTGGACCATGGTGGTCTCTTCAGGTTTTTAGATCTCATCATATAATATAGAGGAAAGTGAACAATAAAACTCTGCCCTCCTGGCCAGAAAAATGCATGGCAGTCACTCCCCATGCATTCTTCTCCAGTGCTTACTGAGCATAGCAGTGTTTCAGATGCAAGGTCTTTTTCTGCAAACGTTGCTGTATGTGTGTAGTTCTACATCAGCTTGAGACACCCCACTGATCTAAACAGAACTGTTTCTGCATCTCTAATCATACTCATCAAACTCCTGGATTCTCCCACTGGGAAAGGCTAAACTGAGAAACAATTGCTGTGATAAACCAAGTCTGGCTACATTGTTTTCAGCATAAGGATCATTGCAAATACAAAGCTGGCTTGGTTTTATCGGGTTTTAATTATGTATAATTTATTTTAATAGTTAATGCATGAAAGTAAAAAATGTTAATATGCCATTTTTCTTCATACCATTTATTACTTCAAGGGACCAAAGAATCATTGTTCCTTGAGAGAAGCCACTAGGCAAAGATTCATTAAACGTAGTATAAAATGGAGAAATAGGGCATGGAATATTATCCAAACCTGAAATACCATTTAAATTGAATTTATTTATAGTTTGCCTTTTATTTTATTTGTATTTTTTGGTTGCAATTTCTTCTGCTGAGCATGAATTAAAATAAGCATGGAGATCACTTTTGTTTTAATGTTTCCATTCAGCTTCCTTTCTCAACGTCATGTAGTATGGTAGTACTACTGTAGTATGGTAATACTCAGGCTGCATATACTTCCAGAAAACATATTGGTAATTTCTTTGAATTGTCATGTTAATACACATGTATATGAAATATTTTCTATCTATCTTGTACTTTGAAAACAGCATTTCTATAGAACTTGCATTTTAGTCTCAGTTACCCTGATGTATTTAAGCACTTAGATTTGTTGGCTACTGCATGCACACTCCTTTGAGAGAGCTGTGAGAACAAGGACTGTGTAGAGTAGTCTTGAAACAGTTTTTCCTGAACAGACCTGATATAAGACACTGAAATATTTCATTGCTGATATTGCATGTAGTCATACCCCAGAATAACTCAATATAACTAGTGATTTGAAATTCTTTGCTGATAAAATCCCTAAAAAATAAATCCATATTTCATACGTTACCAGTCTCTCTTTCCTCCCTTTGCCAGACAATATTGTATGGCAAATAATATATAACATCCTTGGGTTAATCCAAAGGGAATGAAAATTAGTTTAAGTTCAAACTTGATATAAAGGGAAATATTTTTTAGATTAATTTTATTTCAAAAAAGTATCCCCAAAATATGCTGTGATATTTGAGAGGTACATTCTCTGAACAAAAAAATCAGGGAAGATCCACCAAGATCAAAATGTTTTAGCCTCCCACAGAAGTTTTTAAATGCCCACAGCTGAAATCTGAACCAAATCAATTGAATCAACACCCTGTAAAGTCTAGTAAGGGTCAATGAGCTCATCGGAGGCATGACTCAAGAATTTTGCCACTAAGATGCAATTTTGGGTGTGAAATAAATGTATAGTCTGTGTTGATGAAGGACCTTTTTGAAGAAGCACGTGCAAACTCTGCAAGACAGAAACTGGCATTTGCAAGACAAAGGAGTAGCCAGTAACAGTAAAGATGGACATATGGATTCAGTAAAAATGGGAGTGATGCACAATTAAACCAGAAGTACTTTTTTTTCTTATTAACTTAATATTTGAATTACTGTGGAAGTTTAGTGTACCGGTGTCACCAGAAATTGTGCTGGGCAGACTACAGCCATAAAATAACAGGACATCCCTGCACATTATAGCTTCTGGTGTCAGTCAGCAGGCTTATGAAATATAAACCTGGTTCTGGTAAGATCCAGGATGCTAGGAAATAGAGGGAGCAGAAATACCACACAAGGGCTTTTAAGGCAGGCTAGACAGGTGGGTAAAGGAGCCTTTACTTCCTGCAGCTGACAGCCTCCTTGTGAAGAGTTTCAACAGCAATAATGAGACTGATGTGTGGGTACCAAACCTTGGAAATTCAAAACTTTGGCACAGAGATGGGCGTGGCTGCCTCCTATCAATGGTCTGTGAGCCTAGTACATCCCAGCACAGGGCTCTGAGACCTGAAGGTCAGTTTGGGGCAAGGTGGGCTTAACTTGCCTTCAGGAGAAAAAGGAATTAAAATCTCCTCTAGTAGAGAAATCGGTGCATAATACCCTTAAGAAGTATGCAAGCTACTTTGCCCACGAAGTTAATGTGTGGAAATTCATCCTAGCCAACAGCAATGTCTTTTGCCCATGGACTGGGTCTGTGTAAAGGAGCTGGGTCTCCAAGCTGTTTTATTGGAGTAGAGGTGCCTGTTAATATCGATGACGGTGTGCAGAGCCCAGGTTTTAGTTAGGGAATCCTGGCTGTTGCAGGAACGTGACCCAGAGATGAGGCTTTCCCGGTTTCAGATGGAGGACTTTTGCCAAACACTTTAACGGTGCGACTCAACACATAAACAAGATTGCACTAGAGATACAAGGCTTGCCTTCGGCTCTATGCCTTACTTGGGGGCTGCGCCGAGTGCCTCAGCAGCGGCGGGGATGGCGGGACACGGGGGCTGAAGTTCCCCCGCGTCACCGCCGAAGGGCAGCCGGCTCGGCACCGGGGGAAAGCGGCGCCGGGGCCGG
>WEIU01016778.1:0-24835 GCA_013389925.1 Aegithalos caudatus | reverse complement strand
TGTCTGGGCGCTGTGCGGGGGTGCCCACGCCCCGCGGGGCGCGGCTCAGGGGACGCGGTGTCCCAGCAGGTGTGAGGGCAGCGCCCGGGGAGCCGCAGCTCGGTGAGGACACAGGACAAGTTGTGGTGCCGAGGAACCGCAGGTCTTTTCGGGGAAGGACGAGGGGCAGCTAGCGCTTGGGTAGAGCTTGAAGGGGGAGCTGGTGCCCTGTGGGAAAACTTGGAAACTGTTTCGCGTCGGTAGCGTATTGCAATAATACACTTCCATCCGCCGACGAAGTGCGTTTGCATATGAAGACAGATTGGTGTGTGAGAGTAAAGCTGCCAGGCACTCTCCTCCCAGAGTCTTAATCTCCTGTGACACTGAAAGCATCTTCTTAGATGTGATGTCACTAGATGTGATGGCATAAGTATAGGAGTGTGTTGCAGGGCCAGTAAGAAGCTTCAAGTGTTTTTTTTTTTTCCTGAGGAAGATGCTGATTTTTGTATAAATAACAGCACGCTGCCGTTTGTACGCTGCAGACATAATAGGAGCCAGGGCTGCCGCTCCGAGGAGCTGACTACGCCTGTGGCTCTGAGCTTGGCGTCCCCTCTGTCCCGGCGCTGCCCTCGCTGGGACGGCCTAGGTAAGTCGGTGCTTCCTTCAGCTGACCTGTAAGGGACTTGGCAGAACTGTATCCCAGTTGGAGCCTGTATGCTACATGATGCTTCCCTGAAATGAAAGATGTGCATAATTTGCTCTTGATTCAATTTTATTTGCTGACTGGCAGTATGTAGGGATTGGAAAGCAGGAAAACCTGTCTTTGGTCAATAAGGTTGCACTGTAAAATTCATCTTTGTGTTGGCATTTTGCAGCAGATATTGGTGGTTTTCTACCCCAAAGAAAGCTACTTTTCCTCTGTCTTTCTAGAGGAATTGCTTAATCAGCTATTAGTGTGGGATTTTTTTGAGTAGAAGTATATTTGATATTGTAAGTTTCCTTTTTTTTTTTTTTTTTTTTTTTTTTTTTTNTTTTTTTTTTTTTTTTTTTTTTTTTTTTTTTTTTTTTTTTTTTTTTTTTTTTTTTGTAATGCCAGATTTATCCTAACCTTGCAGATCAGAAGAACTAGGAATTGTTTACTGTGGGGTTATGATCTATACTTTCTCACCAGCTGATTTGGAACACTTTCACTTTCATTATAAATCTTTAAAAAGAGGTCAGATGTTGAAGAGCAGTTATTGACTGGGGGCCATATCGTTACAAGCACAGAATAATAGTGTTCATTGCTTGAATGTGTGTGTGAAATGCTGAAGAAACTGTTTAGACTCAGCCAATATTGACTTTGATTTTAGATGAGCTGTTCCTTTTTCTAATAATGTGACCGATATAACAATTGATGACAAACATTCCAATTTCCTTTCTAACTGGCTACAAGTGTGATGGATTATGTAGCCCTTCTTTTTCTCATTCTGAACTATATTAGAGGGGAAAATGGTGATTTGCTACACATCTTATACCGAGGTTTATGGTAATAGAAGATTGCTATTCACCTGATTTTTCTGGCTTTTTTCCTTGCTACCCTTCCCTTTTAAGAAAAGTTGCAGTAGGTTTCTGCATAGAGTAATTGTTAATGCTGCTTACCTTAGTTTCTCTCTGACAATTCCTGTGATGCAAGTAGTACAGATACCTGTTTTAATCAATGATGCCCGTTGATAAGAGGAAAAGGTATGTCCTTTTAAAGCAGCAGTTACCTCCCTGCCCACCACTTACAAGGTGTTTCAGTGTCTAGCATGTAATTCTGGTGAGCACACTGGTACAGCAGAGGTGAGCAGAGCACTTTTCATTCGTGGCAGTAACTGCTTTTGTTAATGCTTTTGAGGCAGCTGAGGAAAGCTGAATGTATGGACAGGAAATGCTAGGCTTTGTTGTTGTCCATTCGAGCAGGCAAGAAGGGGAGAAAAAGAGAGGGCAGTCCTGTCCCAGCAGATTGCAGCAAACTAACAGATGGCAGGGAAAGAGAAGAAGCTAGTATATGTGGAGTAGCAGGAAGAGAAAATAGCTGCAGTGTGTCATTTTAACATGGTATGTTGGGATGCTATGTTAGTCTGTGGTGAAACTTTGGGATCTTGCAGTGCTGTGGCTCAGGCTTCCTAACAGAAGTACAAGGGTGTTGTGGGGTGATGATTTTTTTCTTTCCTTGATAACGATATGAGTCTTCAGCTTTTCAAGCATGAGAGAGAATTATGTGGGGGCTTTGGCTGGGTATATCTTTAATATCTAAATCAAATGCTCCAGTTGTACAGTGGCAGCAGAGCAAGAGCAAACTGCTCTTCCCATGCCCAATGTTACAAGAGTACAGTTTTGCCCTTATGTTGGGTTATTGCATTGTTCGTGCTCGTTACCTGGAGCTCTCTAGTGGGGAGATTGTAGGAATGAACAGGTCCACCTCACCAAGCAGCCCTGGGCTGTTTCAGGTAACAAAGATTGCACTTAATTGTTAGAACTGAAGTGCTCCTGTTTCCTCCTGGGACTCTTCTCAACATCTTCATGGCTGCATTATTATCTATGTCAATTCACACTATGGCATTATAATTACAAAGAAAACCTGTGTAGAATAAGAAAATGATGTTGATGATTTGGAAGGGTGTTTCTTCATGTCAGACTTTGAACTGCTCTCCCCAGTGTGGTGTAAGGTAGCCCTCTGCCTTGTGAAGTATCAAGCAGCATGGTGGCCCTGTGCTGTTATTGAAGGTGTAATAATACATTTAACCCCGGTCACTTGCAGCTTGGTCTACATGAGACAAGCTGAACAGAGCTGTGCTGGCCATGCAAATTTTAGAAACTTCTGTGTGGTGGTAGGTGGTGATGGTTTTTTTCAGAAGCATCTGGTCAGTCACTTTATTCCTGTGGAGTGACATATCTGACTTCCTCAGGCTACAGAATTTCCTCTTTGCATCTTTGAGCACTTACATATAGTTGCACGTCTTCATATTCTGAATTAAATTATTATGCTTCTACATCTCTAATTCTAGGTTTTTCCTGCAATTTCTGCCTCCATTCTTCATCTTTTAACTTTCTATCTGGTGACTGTGAGAGCAATGCTTGCATTTTGGAGGTGGTGGACTTATGGGGATTTAGAGGTGGCTAGAGTAGTTTGAAAAATTTAGTGTATCTTTATATTCTTGAAAAGATAATAATAAATGTATCATGGAGAGTTCTAAACTGTTTGAGTGCAACTTTTCCTCAGTAATACAGTGGCTTTTAGAGTTTATAACGGAAGTTACTAGTGTTAATGTATCCACTGTGTTTTCTTAATCTATATAAATTTTACCAAGAAAGGCATTTCCATGATTACTTCAGTTAGTGTTTCCAGCATATTGTGGTGACTGAGGAATGAGCTAATTTCTGTTGTTGTGCTCTGTCTATGAAGAGCAGCTAATTTGTGTTTTTCTTGTTGGTTGTCAAGCTCTATAAAGATTGTGGAGTTAAGAGAGACTGCTGCTACCCACTTGTGTTGCATCAGATCTCATACTATTTTTTAACATCTCTGCGGCGGGTGGCAAAGAATGTGGAGAGAAGGAAGGAGAAGAAGACTAAAATTTCAGTGAGCAATAAGCTTCTGACAATGAAATCCCAGGAGCTCTGCATTGTCATGCTGGAAACAGCTGTGTGTTCCTAGACTCAGCAGCATAGGTACTGCCCTTTGCCTGCACAGGGGTGGTGGGCACCATGAGGCAGTGAACAGGAATTAGTGCTGCACTTTTGCAGGAATCTTCAGTTACACACCATAAACATTATCTTGATGGTAAAGGACAGTGTTTAATCTTTTTCATTGTGGTTATAGGACCTGGCATCAGCAGTGAAAGGTTCATGAGGTAGTTAAAAATCCTTACACTACAGGCCTACTCTACTACGGAGACATGTGTTGAGCAAATAATAACTATTGTCTTAAAAGTCAGGGCTTAGATGTCCAATTTATTGCTCTATCATTTATTGTGGGAATATGGGAAGTTACTTAATTTCACTGTGATTTAATTTATCATTTTGTAAAAGAAAATACTCTTTTCCTGTGTCACAGATGAGCAACTAGTTTTAGATTGTGTTCATCAGTGTAGGAGCGATCCGGCAGAGACATATTAGCTCAATTAAACCAACTGTCTTTACAGGAATACTATAGTATAACAGTAGCAGTAGTCAAGTATATTAGTATTTATAGTGTATGTAGCCTATATTGCTATTTGTAGCAGTCCAGTTATGACATTGTGAAGTTCAGGTTAAATGAACCACAGCAGTGGGATTTGTAGGCTTTGCTGAACTATGTGAATGTGTGGTGTGTGGACTTCAGCTAGCTAATTCAGAAGTGGCTTAAGTGCTTTTTACATTGCAATTACCGAAGCAATTTGTGTGTAATTTGCATCTGAAAAGGCTGTGTGTTCTTGTGACAAACAGCAGAGCAGTGAAATCATAGTATATTGCATCATGTCCTTGAAGTAGGTGGGATGCAACCAGTTGTGTTCATTTGCATCAAGGGTATTTCTTGGTGCCACATTTTCAAGGACACCTGTGCTTTTAGGTAGCAAATTTCCCATTTTATTTGATTGCAGGGTACTTGCAATTTTCCATCCTCTTGAGAATGAACAACTGGAAAGAACTCTCAGCACTTTGGGGCATTTTAAATGAGATTATGCCGTTGCTGATCAATGCAGGGCTGGATTGGTTCTATCAACTTGCATAAGATGGCTTGAAGGGAAGTTCATTTCAGCAAGCTCTATTGAGAACAGGGAGTTTAGGTGGAGTAAATCTGAATTTGGAATCTAACAAGCTCTGAGGCCTATGTTTTGCTTGTTTAGTTGTGTTTTTCTTTTAATTTTAATATTTTCTTATCAGTCTGTATTATAGCATCCATTATTACATGCATATTTTCCTTCAGTTTTATATTTGAATCAATTTTCTTCAGTTGCTTTCAGCTTACTGGATACAATGTAAAATACAAAGTGCAGCTCATGCCCCAGAAGTAGCTTACTGTAGTTGCAATTAATATTTTCTATGGTACATAAAGGCAAGGCACTTTCAGATATGGTGTATTTGATGGACTAGGAGTCAAAGAACAGAATGCTCTTAGCACACCTGAACTGATCCAGAAGATTTATATTAGAGAACAGATTAGAAGTCTACCCTCAAGCTCTGTATTATCAATACAGGTTCCCATTTTCCACAGGGATTGATTCTGGCCAATAAGTTAGTTGGCATTGTTGCAAAACAACAAAATACAGCTTCAGCTTTGTAACTGCTGCTCCTTGCAGGCTGATAGTGCTGAATAATTACTGTTGTAGTTCGGGATCACCAATTCACATCAAGTTCAAAGTTGAGCTATAGCTATCTCTTTGCATTTCTAAATTTGTATAGCACTAACACTTGCTTTAGTTAAATGTTCAGCATATACTTGCCATCACATTCTTTGTATCTATCCTTGGTAACAGCACCTTGGCTCAGAGCCTTTCCAAGAGGCCTTGTGCTCACAGCAGTATTATTTTATTGGAAGGGAGATTGATTACCAGTGAACACTGCATTTTTTTCTAAATTCTTTGGAAGAGGGATAGATGTATTGGAGGCAGTTTCTTCCCGGTATAACATCATTCTGGTCCATTAGAAGTAAATTTAGTATTTAAGTGTCCATTTTAACAATTGATTTCACAGAGTGAAAAAATTCTCATGTCAATATTCGCTACCTCCATCTCCATTCCATTTTTCCTTCTGGTTATCTTGGGAAGTTAGATGCCAAAAATTACTTTATATTGACTCACACCCCTATGTTTTCTGGATGTAACATGCAGATCCAGACAGCGTTTTCAGCATTCTAGAATACCTAAGAATATCTGCAGATTTAGAGATATATAAAATCAAAATGGAGTGTGTGGCAAGCTGGGGAAAGGGGAAGAAAATAATCCTCTTCTATGGCTTATCAAAAAGCAGTCTGATTACCTGGCAGGTGACCGAGGCAGATCGCCAGTGGCTCACACAAATGGAACAACTGGAAGTGTCCATCCTGAGTGTTGTCTGTATAGACAGTGACAGTCTGAGCACGGTATACCAGAGGTGTTGCAGATGGAAAGAAAATTGCTCAAGACCATGGAGAGCACCCTTTTTGGAGGCAGTGTGAGGCTTTGGTGATCCTTGGTTAGCAATATTCTGCTTAGACTACTAAACCATTAATATTTATTTTTTTATTAACCAATATACGTGACTGGGAGCAGCAGGTGATTGGTGAGAAGTACCTACGCATTAGATTACTCAGGGGCTGAGTTTAAACTTGTGTCTATCTGCAGGAAGCCAAGTAACTGGGATTGACTCATGTCTGAGAGCTAGTTTGGTCTAAAAGATGGTTGTGTTCACGCTGCATATTCTTGGCTAGAGGGGTCGCAGACCGCTGGCCCTCAGCTGGTACCTCTGTGGCCTGAAGATACAGTGATGGATGCGGATTTTTATTTTTTTTTCCCAAGCACACTGTTAAAAAACAGAGTGAGATTGTCCTGCAGCCCACCAGAAGGATGAGGTTATACGTTGTAGGACTTGGGACATGTTGGGAAGCTGTATGGTGTTGCAGAACCTATTGGGAGACTGATGTAGACATAGATAAGTAGTAGGAACCCCAACCCTGTGTAAGATGATTCATGTTGACTCTTGAGAACAAGTGCTGATGGTGGAGAACTGTGTATCCCAAATGTGTCTGCTTAGGTTTGGAGCTCTACAAAAGAGAACCTGGGAGTAAACTAGCAATTAAGCACTGTGGGTCATCAGGAGCCCAGAACTTGCTCCCTGCCCTAGTACTGTATGGAAATGTAGACATACCTGAAGGATGTTTTGAGGCAAGTTTTCCACAAGAGAAGCACTTAGTTATGGTAGGACACTGCACCTTTAGGAAATGTCTGTAAGAGTAGTAGAAATGGAAAATCCTGACCTTCCTCAGGACGCCAGTTTCCCTAAAAAGAAGAAAAAGGGAGTGTCCTGGAACTGGGTCCTCTCTTCCTGCTATGTCAGAGTGAGGCAAAAGAGTCTTGGCTTGTTCCCTAGCCTAGATGTGTGCCCATCCTTCATCCTGCCAGTTGTAGAGTGACAAAAGCGTTGAGCTCCTGTGCTTCAACATGGGACTCCCTGTGAGCTTGTATCTCAAAAAGAGGAGGAATGGGGGTCCTTTAGAGCCCTTGAATTCTCCCAGTGTGAACAAAACTGTTTTCCCACAAAGAGGAATTTGTTTGGCAAAAATTTGAACATTAAGTGCAGCTGCTGGAAGTGTTTATACTGGTTTCCTTTAAAAAGGCAACAGACTGAGTATTGTTGATAGTACTGCAATGCTCAGCACTTGCAAGGAGGGGCAGAAGGTCTGGGATGATCTACTAGGAAACTATTTTCGGAGTAACTTTAGTTACACTTTGATGTTCAAACCAAAGGACTGAAGGATTTTTAGGTGCTTTGGGAGCTATACTTCACTGATTGAAAGCAGATTTCTTGCTCTGCCCCTCCATGCATGGGAGGAGTGTCACGGTATCCGGGGTGGGCCAGACCTTTGCTCTGTCACTGCTGACTGTGGCATGGCCCCCTGTGTGTAGCCCTCACATCCCCCTCATCAGGCTCAGGGGAGAACATACTTGCAGACTCTTGACTCTTTGAGTATGGTGATGATGGGCCATGTGTAGCTCCAGTGTTTCCCAGAAAAGAACTGGTGAAGATGATGGAGTTTTGATCTAAGCTCCAGTCTTCCTGGCTTTGGCCCATTCAGATTACTGTTATCTGTTCCTCTTTGGAAAGTTATTTCACTAATTATGCAGATTTACTTCTGAAGGAGGAGTAGAGGTGAATTGTGTAGTGCTTGGACTGACCTACACCAGTGAAAGGCAGAGCATATCCTAGGTAGGGCCTGGGGATCCTCTGGATACTGTACTCACCCTGGTTAATAGGATCAACTTATTGATAGGCCATATGTTGCTTTCCAGTGTATGCAACTTGCATGGCATGCCCAAGACCTGGTTTAATGAAGCAATAATTAACCAGAAAAAGAACATGAAGACAAGTTTCTTCCCAGTGCAATTTTAGAGAGATTTATGTAATGGGTGTGAAATATCAACTTAATATTAATGGAGATAAATTGAATTCAGCTGTGATTTTTCCTTCTGTCTCTTCCCTGTTGTCACCTTAATAATGACCTATTTGATCTAAATATTCTAGCAGATCAGGTAGAGGTTTTTCCTATTAGGTAATTATGAGTTCAGCAAGACGTGGTTATATGATTTCCCAGGCATGTGAAAAGTCATGTAGTCTAGTTGTACTTCACTAATCAGAAAAAAATTAACTAGGTATTAATGACATGAAATTGTAATTTACTCTATGATTGTGTGCTAAAGCACTAAATCTCTTATGATTTGATATTAACACTATGTGCCAATTATAAGCTGCCCTTGAAATATATTAATTACATAGCATAAAGGTAATTTTCACTTATTGTCACCTAAAATTGTATTTCAGCTGAGCAGTGCTGGTATATATCTCCATGGGAATTAATTTAGCTGATTCTGTTTTCTGTGATTCAGTTTTCCCCTATTAAAAAAAAATAATTATTTTATCTCACATGTGCAAGAAATGTTTTGCACTACAAATTTTGAATATTAGGTTTACAGTTTATTTATTACAATGCAGATTAGGAGTTGAAATATGACCTTGTATTAGTTTGTTAAATCCAGGTGGTATTTTCAAGAAATAGTTTGTTTTGCAGGATTTCTTCTAATGTACTTCTTTCTTTCTCTATTATGTATAAACCCCAGAGTCTATAAGGACTTACGAATGTGCTCATTTCTATGAAACACATCAGTTTTTCTGTCTGTAAGAGGTTTCTTACAGCAGTCTTGTTTCAATTGGTCTTTTCTGCCAGCAATCAAGGTGTTTGAAAACACTAAGGGGAATCTCTTAATTTACTACTCAGATGTTTTCATTGAATTTAAATATACACAGGGATTAAATGCTGACAGTATTTATGGGTTAAAATATAAAGGTGATTTTCTTTGAAATTTTCTAATTATAGTTCTGTATGAGAAACTATGAAAAGGTAAGCTGGAAAAAATTATTTTCTTGACTTTAGAGCATATTTTTAGTTGATATTCCACCCTAAAGTTCACTCATTCTTTCATGACATATGGGAGCCTTATCTCTTTGGAGCTTCTGGTTTTTGGGAGAGTGAGCAGCCTGATCAGATAAAAGCAAGAGAGAGAACTCTGTCCATGATTCAGTGTATTTTGTCAGCAGCTGCCTATCTAATCCAGTGTGCTTATGTTTCTTAGGGGAAAGCAGAAATTCTATAATAAAGAATAAAACATGAAAAGGAAAAAATCAGTGAGAAGAGAATGTACCATTTATTTTTAGCATATTTTTGGTAATATTTTTCAAAGGCTTAATAGGCCATCTTATCCATAAACAAGAAGTTGAAGACTGCTGATTTTCTCCTTGTGTGTGGCAGAGTGAGAGAAAGGCTAGCACAAATGGTTTTCAATTTTTATCACTTTTGCTGCTGAGGAGTCCAGATTGCTGCAAGCATGGCTATTGTCAGAAAAACAGCTGTGGGAAAACAGCATCTTTGAACATGAAAGTTAAGATTTAGAGACCATTTATTTTTTTGAAGACATGCATTTGGATTTAGATTTCTGGTGTATGGCTGCAGGCTGGGTTGAGTTAGCCCTGATAATACAGCAAAGTGCCCAGAGGAGGGAGGAGCTGACAGTACTCTTCAGATAGTAATTGGTGAGGTTCTAAGCTGGAGGCTGTCTTAATTAGGCTGGAGGCTTAGTTTTAAAAAAAACAACAAAAAACAAAAAACCACCCCAAACTGACATAAAATCTATGTTTTCACTCTTCTCAACTAAGTGTAGCTGAAATTTCTTTATAAGACTAAGCTGCATTCAGTTCTGGCTGATAGATCACAAATGTGCTTAGAGAAAAGTTCAGAGGGCAAACTCTGTTTTCAGTCTGTGTAGTATTGTAGGGCTGACTTCCTGCTTCCATCTGAAGTAGGCTAGGATGACAGTGAGGAAAAAATTGTGTAGGGTTTTTTTTTGATTTGTTTCTTAAGAAAGGACTGTGCAAATCAGATGTGGACTTTCACATACAATTGTATTAATTAAAGGGTTGCAAATTCAGCATCTTAACATAGTAGTAGAGTAAAAAAAGCTGTACTTTGACCATGGGCAGTCTCATTTGTGTTTGCAGCAGACAGCTCTCTGGAGAAGGATCTGGAGATCCTGGTGGACAAGCTGTCCATGAGCCAGCAGTGCCCTTGTGACCAAGAAGGACCATGAGATCCTGGGGTGCATTAGAAAGAGCATTTCCAGCAGGTTGAGGGACGTGATCCTGCCTCTCTACTCTGCCCTGGTGAGGCCAAATCTGGAGTGCTCTGTCCAGTTCTGGGCTTCTCAGTACAAGAGAGACATGGAGCTCCTGGAGCAAGTCCAGCAAAGGGCTGTGAAGATGAAGTGGGGACTGGACCATCTCTTTTGTGAGGAAAGGCTGAGAGAGCTGGGCTTGTTCAGCTCTCAGAAGAGACAACTGAGAGGGGACCTCATCAATGTATTTAAGTATCCAAAGGGAGGATACCAAGAGTATGGAGCCAGTCTCTTCTCTGGGGTGCCAAAGCAATAGGACAAGAGGCAGTGGGCAGAAACTGATGCACGGGAAGCTTCACCTGAACACGAGGAAGAACATCTTTACTGTGCGGGTGGGTGTGCAGCAGAACAGGTGCCTGTAGGGGCTGCCGACTCTCTCTCATGGAGATACTCCAAAGCTGTCTGTACTCAATCCTGAGTGCTGTGCTGAAGAGGACCTGTGTGACCAGGAAGGTTGGACCAGATGACCTCCAGTGGTCTCTCCCAACACCAACCATTCTGTGGTTCTGTGAAGCATCACTGGGTGCTGAGCTCCATTCAACTCCCATATGTTAAAAAGCACAGGTGTAGTAGAATCCACGGGACCTGGCATTGCTGTGCTTTCACCTTGAAGAGCCAAGAACATGCCCGTGTCACATCACTCTCTTACTTTTCTGTAGTTTGGTTTCTTTCCTTGTAGAATACCAATGAGAAATAATTCTGTGCTTTTTAAAAGGGTATAAAGGACAGAGAAAAAATTTGGAAAATGGTCAGTCCTCACAGTTCCTATGGGGCCCTGGCTTGGCCTGATAAGGCTCATCTCAGCAGCAGCAATGCCTGGGCTGTATGGAGATGATGCCCACAGTTGTCTCTGCTTCACACTGCACCTCAGTCCTACCTTGTCTCCAGCCTTGTTCTCTGAGATGACCATCCTGATGTCACTCCTGCAAAGATGGCCCTGATGCTGCTGCTCCTGACTGAAATCCAGAGCAGATGCTGGACACTTGTTGGAATCACTTTTTCAAATTTCTGACTCCCAACAACAGATTGGTTCACTTGTATTGATTGCCTTATGTAGATCTACAAGTTATGCTTATGGAGATCTTCAAAGTTAATGGCTCCCTCAATGTCACCGTGAACAGCATGCCAGCTACTACTGCATATTGTACATGATGTTATTGTCTTGTTGCACTGGAGTAGATGAAAAGCTTTAAGAAGTGCTATGGGGAAAAATGTGGGAGCACCACAAAAGATCAAGTGAGATGACAGTATAACAAGAACAACAGAATTTGTAAATGTGGACATTCAAAGTGAATAATGTAATGAGTGAAGCACAGCTAAGTAATGCTGCAGAGGTCTTTTCGGTTAGAAATTGTAATTTTGTTCTTTTAAAAGCATTTCTGAATTGAAAGTTAGTTGCAATTGTTTTCTTTTTAAGCGTGCATATAAAATCTCACATAATGTTAGTGGTGAATGTGGTCTTTATATACTGCAGGTGAAGCTGAAACTTGTGTGACTTGACATATGCTTTCAACTCTGCTTTGTAATTGCCTTCAGAAAATTACGTAAAATATCAACCCAGTTCTTGCTCTGTTCAATTGAGTAATGATAACCTAGAGCCTAATTCTTCAGTGCCTTGAAAGCATGACCAAGAAGTATTGTGAAAATGCACATTCCTGTAAATAATTTGAAGTGCTGTAATTTGAAAATGCTTTACCTTTCAGCATTTGTGCTGTTTAATTTTTTCTGCGTCTAATAATTTTGCTTAGAGAATTTATTCAATTTCCTTTTTAGCTCACAACAGTGGTACAACAGTATAGTGTTTGGGCTTCTAGGAAGACATGAGGTTTAATAGCAGTTAAAATAAACTTATGTCCTTTAAATAAAAAATAGTGTCTAAATTGGTCTGAACATGCCTTTAAAGGGTGAGATATATATATATATATAGTTTAACTTGACCTTGAACTGTATTACTGAATTTCTAATTTGGTATATGCATGTACATATGCATTTGTGTGTGTGTGCATGCGTATCTTATAAAAGAAAAAAACCCCAAATGACTCTAGATTGATGTAGATTATTTAACCTGGGTTTCTTTTATGTTTTTCTTAAAAAGGGTATCTCAGCTGCTTCTGGCTCTAGTGATGGGTGCCATGTTATCACAGTAGCCTTTTCACTGCTGAGAAAGTACAGAGCTGGGTATGGTCTGAGCTTGTCTGATTCCAGGCTCTTGAACTGTCCTTGGGAGCTGATAACTGACAGCTAGAATGGCTCAGGGCTGTATTGTACATATAATTGTATGCATATTATATGCTGGGGCACTTTGTTGCCTATGGCAATGTGAAAGTAGGTAACGGAAGGAATAGGAAAGTATCCTTTTCCTTAAATAAGGGAGACAGTTTAGTGGTGAACTGTGTTGTAGAAATTAAAGCATGGGCTATGCTTGTGTGAACATAGATTGTTTTTTGTTCTCAGTTTTTAATGAAATATGGTGAGATGGGATATTTGAGTACTTTCAGTGTTAAAGAAATTGAACTTGTCAGACACTTTTAATTCCATTGTCTGTACAAGGCAATGTTACTTCTTAGGTTAGGAAAAGTCACCACACGGCTCCACTGCAGCCTCTAATTTAAATGTAACTTGTCAAATGTGCTGGTGGAAGAAAAACTTAAAATATAACATATGACTTAAAACTTAAAGTGCCTTCCCTGTACCAGGCCTCTGGGTTGGTTTTTTTTAGGGTTTGTTTTTTTTTTTTTTTTCTTTAAAAAATGCTGTTGCCTCAAGGCTGGCATGACCTGGAGGAGATGAGGCAGCAGTTCCAGCTCTGTGCTTCTAGAAGATAAGGAGTATTATGTGTGGTTGTCTGCCTGTGTCCTGTTGCTTCCCCCTGGCTGTGTCATGAGAGGAGGTGAGGGAAACTGTTTACTCTGAGCAAGCAGCTATGCCTCCCTGGTTCTTGGCTGCTGCTCTGGGCTGGGGCTGGAAGGTGCTTGGAGTGTCTGCAGGTGAGAGCCATCAGTGTGCCTGACAGTCTGCTGCACCTGCTGGTTACTGTGGGGTTTCACTCTGCCTCACAGCAAGCTGCCTTGGCTTTTTCTTTGCAGGTGCCTCAAAGCTTCTAGAAAAGTCAAAGCTGTTGGTGCTATATAGTGAAAAAATGAAGTATTAATTGGATATTCTTCTATTGAACGAGGGCTTATGATAAGACTTCAGAACTGTGGGAGAAACGTGTGTATGTGATGACCCAAACCACAGCTGTGTGTGACTTGGTGATCCTTGTTGGGGCGTTGTCCCATAAACCAGTCAGTTCTGACACAGTGTGATAAAATCCTGCATGGGATGAAGTCTGGACTGTGATTCCCTCTGTACCCTCAATACCATCCTTGTCTGTCTGCCTGGGAGGTAGTTGCATGTCCTTACCATGCTCCATTGCATCCTGGAGTGATGCTGACTTTTGCTCCTGTCTTTGCAGTCTGAGTGACCAGAAGCAAACATGGCCCAAGCACCCACTGATCCGGGTAGTGCGGAAACTGCTGACCCAGAGGAGAGTTCTCCAAATATGATAGTCTACAGAAAGGTAAGGATTTGGAGCTGTGTGCAAAAATCCCTTTTCTGTGTGGTTGGCTTGTGAAAGAATCCCATGCCCCTGAAGTCAGAAGTGTATTTCAGACTGCTTGTATGCACAGCTGAAAGAGTTTCAGGAAAGCAGGTGTTTCAAACTATAGCATTTGAGAGCTTGGAAGTTGAATTCTGTTGAGTGGAAGCACTTGAGCTTGTTAGTATGAAATATTTGATGACAAGCTAAGTGCTTGAAATTTAACTTTTTGCCATATGACTTTAGGTAATTGTTTAAGTTTACTGCAGCTAGCTAAAATAAGTGTACCTATCTTCCAAGTTTTATCATACTAAGCAGAAAGCATCCTCTGTACAGCAGTCTTTTGGTACTTTTTTTCCTATATTCATATTGTGTTTCTTGTTATATAATTTACAAATAGCAGTTGGATTATTTGTAGGTCATGGTTCTTACTTCCCAAGCCTTTCTTAAATTAAAATCAAGTATTTTCTCAAGTTCTAGGGAAAAATGAATTAGACAAAGGTAAAACAAGAGCAATGCGTGATTTTAAGGAGCATTTTTTCACCATGATAAAATGTCTTATTCCAAAGTACTTTGGAGGTTGTGGGGACACAGATGGCGATGGTGCTGAAGACAATCTTGCCCTTAAATATATTGCAGCTGTGTTAATTACCCAAGAGTAGGAACATCCTTGTCCTCCCAGCTATGGGTGTCATAAGAATGAGTTAGCTGGGAGGGGGTCAGTTGGAGTCTGCTGGCCCTGCTGTGAGGAGAAGGGACAGGAGACAGGAGGTCATGTTAAGGGACGAGAAAGAGTGAGATGCTTTATGTTGGACAGACAGGGTTAGGCGGCTGTGATAGGGATAGGAAGGAGCCAGAAAGAACTGGAGAAGAAAGAGAAAATAGAGCCAGAGCTGTGTGGAGCTGCCCTTGGGAGACTACAGACAAAAGGTATGGGAGACTTTTGAACAAGGTGCTGATGCTTGGAGCCTTCTGATGTTTTTAATGAAGCACTTGGAGTGCAGTGTCCATCCCAACTTCCACAGATGTAGCATAAAAGATGAAGGAAACCTACCTATTGACCCATTTGCAAAGGCATTGTTTTATTCTGGGGTAGGTGTATACTTCATCTTTGAAATTTAGTATTTTTGTAGTTTAATTAATTAATGTAAATATTTTATTTAGCCTGCAAAGCATTTCTCATGTAGTATGCAGAAGTGCTGTATGGTTCTGACAGAAATTTCTTGCATAGCTTAAATAAGCTACCATTCTGTGAATTTAAGAGCTATAGTGCTAGCTCAGATCAAGTTTCCTTGTGTAGTACGATCCTGGGTAAAATTGCTGAACTGTGTTGGAGGTATATGGTTATGTTTTCTGCTTGCATGACTGCAATCTTGATGACTTTCATATGCTGAGAAAATAATTTAGGTTTCGTATGGAGCATGAGTTGTTTAAAGTGTTACTTTTTGATATCCATAATTTTGGTTTAGTTGTTGTGTATTTGGTTTGGAATCTGGAATTGTTAACACGGGAAAAATTTCTGGGTAATGTGTAGGCTTGTTTGTTTTGAATGTGTTATGAACACACTTTGCTGCTGATTTGGAAGTAGCACTAGTTGGTTAGTCAGATTATTTTTTTCCAACCTGTTTGCTGAGAGGTCCAACACCCCAGTAGGCTGAAGTAGGTACAGGGTATGAAGGAAATGTCTGGTTGTGTGATCTAGAATTAGGGCATTAAATCTGTGACTCTGTAGAGTATCCACTTACCTGTTCTTGAAAATATTATTTTATTTGTGTGCCTCACTTTCTGTTCATCTCGTAGCATTTCTACTTTAAGATTTCTCTATTTCTTTGCATTTCATTATTGTCATGTAAAATAGAGCTTGTGAATTCTGTGGTATCAATGGGGAATATACTCATACTATTTGATTCATTTCTCCTTACTGGTTTTCCTCTGATATCAGTATTATCAGCCCTTCATAATAGAGTCACCTGTCAAAATACATAGTTGTCTTTTAGAATACTGTGCCCCATGCATTGTGCAGTAATAGTGTATTCTGTATTATCAGTTTTAAGCTGTCAGGGTTTTTTTGCTTAGTGTTTCTGTTGCTTTATGAATAAAAAATGTTGTTACTACCTATATTTCAGGGTAAATTTTCATTGGTGATTGCCTTTCTAAATGTAATTTATATTATTTTAGATATTGGTTTTAGATATTAACATTTGGTATTATTTGATATTTTGATATTAATTTGATGTTACATGTGTTAGATTTATTACACATCAATTTTATGTTCCTTAGTGCTGAAAAATCATATGCAAAATCTGAGACAAGACTATTATTCTTTTGATTATCTCTCCTTTCTCCAAATGAATGTTTAGCTCTTCATCTCTCATTTCCTTTCAAATGGCTTGATTGCCAGTAATGAAAGAGAAAAACACTGCACTGGACTCCCTAAAATACTGAACACAATCTGCCAGAATACCCTACAGTTCAGGCTTGGTATTGTGTCACAGTGGAGGGAAAAGCTTGCTTCTCACAGCCGGGATCCCAAGGTGCAATTGTTGATCCCCCTTAGGAAGAATAATTTATTAATTTTATTATAAGGGTGGGCTGTGGAACCACACTTACATCCTGCTGTGTGTGAACTGTTTTGTTGCTTGTCATAACTGTCATATTTGTGGGTTTTGGGGGGGAAAGCCTTGAAAGTAAAACCTCAGATTGTGAATACTTTTTTTACTGAGAGTTTCTGGGGTCTATTTGAAGTTCATGTGCCAACAGCTGGGCTGTAGCCTGGTTTTCTTTTAGCCACTAATGAAAGGCAGACACATTTAGAGGACACACCGGATTTTAGGTGGTATTGAGTGTCCCTCTGGAGCAACCTCTCTGTTTTGTTTATGGAGAAAAGCCTGGGACACGCTGTGCTCTTTATTTAGGTAGGTAAAACTAAGTGGCGTGGGTTTTGGCCATGCAGAACAAAATAAGCTCATTTATTTTGACTCAAATTACTTCCTGATATTCTCTCTGGAATCCTGCAAGCAAATGGATTCAAATGGATTGCTTTGATTGCTACAGCAGATGGTCTCAATGAGATAAGTCTTATTTTCTTCTACCTTCAGTGTTAACCTTTCAGGAGTTGATATTTATCAATTTGTGAGGCTTTTTTTTTTTTTTTTTTTTTTTTTTTTTTTTTTTTTTTTTTAAATCCAAGATACTCAGTGTTGCTCCACTGTTTTGGATGACAGCTGTGTGTGAATTAAGTAATGCAGATGCATTTGTTACAGTAAGCTGTGTTTAGGGTATGATTTACCCCACCCTACCCTTATTAAGATGAATTTTACCCCAAACTACATGAGCTGTATTGACCAGGTCTCCAGGGACAATCATGGCTACCTAGCTGTCAGGTACTTATATCATAGAACAAACATTTATAATTAAGCAAGCTGCATTCCATCCCTTGGGCATGTGTGTCCTCTCCTCTCCTCTCTCTGTGCATCTCAGTGCTGAGCCCTGGGCTGTCACAGGGCTACAGGTGGTGCTGCAGGAAGGGTGGGCTATTGTTTATCTGTGTGGTGCAGTGGTACCCAGTGGAGGTGAAGGGTGCTGCAGATACTGCATTGCCATTTAACTACTCTGTGAATACACGAAGTCTGGCCACATCTGGGGAAGATGCTGATGTATTTTTGATGGGATCACTACTGGAGGAGTGGTGCACAGTGCTTAAAAAGACTGTTTGAAATGACTACCCTACTTTTCATGGGAGCAGGGAGTGACATCCCCATCCTCTCTTCAGTCTGCAAGCATTGTGTGGGTGCTGCAATATGGAAGGGAAAAATGCAATAAAAGCTAGTGAGAGGAGAAGAACCTTTACTAGCAAATAGTAACAAGAAAAAAAAAGATTTTAAATGCTGGTCACATTCCCTTGAAATCCAACCACCTTTCATTAGTCTTTCTTGCAAGTGCTGGTGACTGTCTCAGGGCCCTTTGGCTCATTGTTACAGTAATCCACATCTGAAAATTCTTATTCTGCAGACAGTATTGAAAGGCAAATGTTTCATGGGCACCTTCTGACACCAGACCTATTAAGTGACCTATTATTGAAATAATTTGGCAAATCAAATTTTCTTACATAAAGGATGGTGGAAATTTGTCATGTTGCTGTAAGAAAAATCAAATTATTTAGAGCTTGACTAAATAAGAACTGAAAATACCAATAAGGAGTACCTGGGCAATATAACAAGGATGAAATACAGAAATTAAAATCTAAATTGGATAGCAAGGTGTACTTGTTCCTGAGAGAAATCTCCTGTGACAGGGAAGAGTTTGCAAACTGTGCTGTTTAGAGAGTTTTAGAGCCACTGGAGCATGTATGTTCTGAGGGATATCAAAATGTACTGTCAAAGAAATTAACTGCATTATCTGATAGTAGGTTTCTACTTCTGCTGAATTTTTGCCACACACATCCTGTATATCTGCTTGCTAATGTCGGCACTTAGGGAGTTAAATTTTGAATTTTTATGATTACTCATGGTAAATTTTTTGAACAAGCAGGAAAATCTAATTTCCAAAAGGCAATTACTGCTCTAAGTAATTTAACGCAAACTTGCAGCTGCCACAAGATGCTTTCAGAAAAATCTGAGTTGTTTGCTACCTTCAATACTTGGCAGCCTTAGTGTCTTTTTAAATGCTGATTTAAGATCTGAATTGGAATAATTAAAAAAAAAAAAAAAAAAAAAAAAAAAAAAAAAAAAAAAAAAAAAAAGGCAAAAAAGCAGCCTGACACTTGCAGATTTTCTCCAGGCAAATTCCAGTGTTCAGTCATGTCAAGTAGCAGGAGTGTTGCTGTCAGACCTGGCCAAATGTGCTGATTGGGCAGGAAAGGAGAGAACAAGCAGTTGTGAAGACAGGCATATGCATCCAAAAAATGTATGGACCCACAAAGCAGAAGGATGGGAGAAGAGACTGTGGTTAAATTAACTGTTCATATTAAAAAATATACTACTGGTATTTTGAGCTAGTCAGAAAACCGAGGCTGCAGTTTGATTGCTCTTAAGTGGTGCTATGAAAAACCGTCTCAATAGGACACTGTCTAAGCAACCAAAAGCAGATGAGCCTCATAAGGGTATAGTCCAAATGAGACTTTTTGTAAAGAAAGAAAAAAACTGAAGTGTTTTAAAGTGAGATGGATTTAATGCATACAACCTTTTCTTTACTATTACTAGAAGAAAGCAGTCTGCATCATTTTTTGAGGCTTCCTAGCCCCTTTGAGGTTTCATGCTGTTTTTATGAGAGGCAGCAAAACTTTAAATGTGTTTTAACTGTTGAATACTTTTGGTGTTCTTTTTATTTGAATCTCTTGTGTTATATTTTAGGATTCTGCCACAGGTAAAGACTTTCTGAACCTTCTCATCTTTGTACATGAAATCTGAGTTTTTGAGTCAGTTGCTTCTGTCTTGTAACTTGTTTTTTATCATAAAACTGTAATTTGATGATGATAATGCATGAGTTGATAACTCTGCAGACCTTCAGACTTCAACTATTACCCAAGGACTTTTCTATACTGTCATTAGAGATTACTTTATGGAAATTTAAGTCATCTTACTCTTAACATTTCCTGACTTCTTTTTTTCTTAATTCTGTTTCCAGACTAAAAGCAATAAGCCACAAATTAAACTAGGATTGAATTTGAGCATATGTAATGGGACTTCAGGAACTGAAATGCACACAATTTTGGATTAATAATCTCTGAAATAGCATTGTTACTGCTGGAAAATTAATTTAAACCTAGTCTTGTTACCAAAATGTGTTGACACACAGGTTAAGCATCAGTATTGCACATTGACAAGGAGATTTAGGTTAATTTAACACTGCAAATACTCTCATGCCTTGCTTGTAAACAGCAGCTGATCATTTCTTGAAACCTTGCTAATTTCTCTATTCAGCTGGTTTACTGTGTCAATGACTTTGACTGTATAGGGTGTTGCATAGAGAGGGGGAAATGCCTGTGTGCAACGTGGGCTGTTGGTTAAATTGTGGCTGTAATTATGGTAGAGCTGGCTGATTTTATCTAGGGGATTCCCTCTTGGCATTTCTTATAATAACAGGGGTAACATTCACTAATTGTCCTTTCCATACCTCATACAGTAAAATCCTAGGGATAGTAATCACAGTAGGGGTATTAAATCTAGTTTTACAGAGAGAGAAAGAAGCTGTACAGTGAGGGACAGGGGTGGGAATTTCCATGTTCAACAAAGCTGTCAGGTAGGAGCAGCAGAGAGACCAGAGCATAGTGGTAAGTCACAGGGAAGTCATAGTCCAGTTATGAGCAATGGCAATGAAAATCACAAATCTCAGAGTGCCTTGGAGAAATATTTCCAGGGCAGGGATAGGTGTCAGCAGTATTATGTAAAAGGCCAGTGATAATGGCCTCATTTTGGTCATCTCCTGTCTTCAGAAAACATGTCCTGGTTGCACAGCATGGACTAGAAACAGGTGGTGTATTTAGCTGACCAAAAGCTAGTACTGGTGTGCACGCCAATTTTGGTAAATTTGTGATGGATATAAGCAACTTTGGAGTTAGAGGGTGGATCCTAATTATTAGAAAAGTGGAGTTCTGGAGCAGTCACTGCAGAGAGTAGAGAGGCCCAGGAAGCCATGTGGTTTTACATATCTGTAGGCATGTTTTTGAGGAGGCCTGTATGATGCGGTATTTTGCGAAAGTAGAGAAGGAGACGCAGCCAAGAAGTCTCACTAGCTTTGTGTATATCTTCTTTGGATTACCTTGAGTAGGTAAAAATACCTAAAATACCTCCTAAATATGTGTGTGTATTTATATATCAAATACCTTGAAACACCCTTTATTCATGCAATAGCAAACAATTTGTACTGCTAAAATTTGACATGTTGGTGTCCTTGAACAAAGCTAATGCTACTGACCTTGACTGTAGCTGTCAGGGAAGCCTTGTGGTAAAGCTGGGGTCTGTGGTTTGATTTCTGCATCAGTTAGATGATATGAATGATTAATGATCGAAGGCATTAGTGTAAAATTGCAAGCAGTTAGTTTCTGGAGGATTTCAGAAGCTGACTTTCATTGTTGTGTAGATGTAAATAAGGCTGTCATACCAGTGGCTGTCATACCTTGTTTTTAGAGTCAGGTGGAGGTCATCCACCTGGAAGAAGGACTTTTGGATACTTTATGGTTTGTTGTTTCTTTCCACTATTCATCTTGCAGCAATAGTTCCTATTTACTTGATATTAGAGATTCAGATTAGTAGGCAGTGTGGAAAGTTACAAATAGGGAAATATGTGTAATGTTGTATGTAGGTAAAGCCTAAATAATTATTTTTGTGTTTGTCTTCTTAGGTATATAAATGCATGTATATAGAAACACATATTTATGTGCTTAAAAGTCCCAAGAAAGAATAAATAACCCTTGTTTTATCCTGGCTATATGGTATAGCCTAATATGCACAAGATAGGAGATATGTTAAAACATTATATATAGATGTATGTATGATGCCCTTTCTGATACATCTTATGTGCCTTAAATCTTTCTATTCAGATAATGTGTGCATGTATTCATTGGTTTGCACTTCATACATGGCCTTAGCCCAAGTGTAAAACTGTCCTGAGCTCTCATGCATTGTGTACTTCTTGTAGTTAGAGGTCTTGGTGATAAACATACAGCTTTTTTTCATTTTTTTTTTTTTTCCCTCTTCATATTTCCCTAGCAGTTGTCTTATTTTAATGTCTTTAATTTTCTTTCCTCTCTGGCTCATAATTTCTCTGTTCCTGTTTGTGACTGAAACAAACTGTCTCTTGCACCCATAGAAGTCTAATTACAGTGATCTATTACTTTAACTGTTCTCAGAGGCAGAAGAAGATGAGCCAGGACCAATAGCTATGACAACTTCAAAGTATATTTTTAGCAAAGCAACTAGTGCAAATTTAGAATACAGAGATAAAAAGGGAAGGTTCAGCTAGAGGGTAAGATTAAGCTATTCTAGCTGTAGCGCTTAGTGCCTTGCGTTTTTGGAAACAGGTCTCTTTTATTCCCCTAGCATTTTTCTCATGTTTTTTATTTGTTGTCAGCATTTATATGACGGTCTTGAAGTATTTGCACTGTTTGTTGATTTACTTTTGCATGTTGTTTTGGGCAAGATGCTGAATATGAGCATTTTCTTTCTGCCTAAAACTTTATTTTAGCCATGCTCTTGTTTTGTTTACTAGAAACAAACCAAAATGAAGTGGTGAAGCAATATGGAGCTGGCAGCCTGACTTATTCCAGGAGGCACCTTCTGGCTATTTCAGATGCAATTTTGAACCTTAATATTAAGACAAAATAGTCTGGATGGAACTGGATGAAATGTGCATGAAACTGGTTTTTTTTTTTTTTTTTTTTTCATTTTGTAATAGAACTCCAGCTAAACTCTTATTCTATCCTGAATAATAAAATATCACTTCAGGGGATTATGAACTTATTTCAAGAGGCTCAGCAATAAGTTTGAGTGGGAGGATTCAGTTCAATAAATATAATTACATGTGCAGGACCATGAAAATGAGGTTCCATTTAAAAAACTCATGTTTTGCAACCTAAGACATTTTGAAGCATGCTTCTCTTTTTTCATGAGAAGCTGTTATACCACATTCAAGGGGAAGCAATTACTTTTATTATTTTTTCTTTATCACTGCTGCTGTTGTATTGTATCTTATCTTCCCTTGTCACTCCAAAGTTAACTGAAACGAAGAAAATTGAAAGTAACCAGTTAACCAGACACTGAAGTCCACGGATCTGCTTAATAAAGAACTGCATTCTAATTCTTGAGTATATTCAATATTTTAGTTCAAAGGCTACATGTCTTTTGAGGAAGAGAGGGAGAGCAAAATTTTAAATTTAAATTACATGTCATTTCTCTGTATTTTACTTTCCTTAAGTATTAATGGAGCTCATTAATATTATCTTGCATTAAAGTGTTTGAAAATTATAATTTGGACCAATAATTAAGGCCTCTGAAGGTAAAGTGAAACATACTTGCGGCATATACAAGAAGAAATGACAAGATATTGTAGTGGTTTAATTGGGAGTAGAATAAGTGGAATAGGAAGTAGGGAGTAGGAAGATAATTTAGTCAAGGAACAGATTAATGAACTAATCAGATCTATTTCTTGTTTGAGAGAGAAAGCACAGGAACTCCAGTTTCATTAATACTTCAGTTTTGGGAAAATATGGTTCTGTGAGATAGAAGTCAAGTAAATATTTCTGTTGTAATGTTTTTAAGCTCTGAATGGAAATAGCTTTGTGTACCAGTCTTTTCAGAGTTTAGTGCTAGAAATGTCACTTCAGTTCTCTACCATGTCAGCTTTTGATGAAAATAGGTCTGGTGACCATTGTATATTAAGAATTTTCTGTGCTGGTTCTCTTACCATTTCACATTTTTTCCTTATGTATTGCATTAGTTGGAAGTTTTAGCAAGGAGACCAGAACTAGAGGCTGTGGAGAGTGCTTAACAACCTCTATTTGCAGGCAAGATTCTCCTCTGCTTGTTGGTATGACTGATGGCAGGAGCCGTTTTGGTGTGATGCCCCAAATACAGGGAATATTTAATTCATTAGTGTTATAATTAAATATCTTTCCCCATCAGTAAATCCACCCAATTTTGTTAAACATTGCTTGTAGCTACACATGAATTAGCTCATTTGTTAACTTGGGCAAAATGTCACAAAACCTTGGTAGCACTGGGTTCTTGTCACTTTCACTGTCCCCCCAGGTTCTAAATAGTAAAATTAACTGGAGCTCTGTTTATTGTATTTTTTCTATGTGTGGAAAAGCAGAACTACAATAATGGCACTACTGTTGTCTGCTTGTATGCCAAAAATAGTCCAACCCTTGGCTTCTTTCTGGAAAGTTATGTTTGGAAAAACAGTGATTAAACCCACATTTTTTAATAACAGGAAAGCATCTGTTTGGAAACAGGGAGCCCAAGTGCTTTTTATCTTGGTCCTCTTAACGGGAAAGGTGATCTACTTTGGTAATGATTTTTTAAAGTATTTTTCACTGGAAAGCACTTCAAACATGTTGAGTTATAAGAAGTTTTCCTTTCTGCTTGCAAGAATGAAACCTCCATTTTCAACGATGAAAATGGTGTTTAAGTCATTAATGGTGTATTTAGCATCAATGGTGCTTTCTTCCCAGTCAAGAGATATCTTAGGGTTTCAGGGAGCATAGCATACCTTTGACCCAAACCTGTGTAAAATTGTGACAGACTAAATTTTTGTGGGATGGCCTGTGCTCTGGTTTTGTCTTTGCTAAACTTGTTTTTCTGTGTTATACACATTTGAGACTGATATTATTTGAAGGAAAAAATAGAGGATTGAAGGATAATACACCAAAAGTAGGCAGAAAGGATGAATCAAGTAGAAAGGTGAACCCTTTTAGAGTGAGAATTAAGACTCAATATTGCTTTTTAAAAAGCAGTATTTTCTGACTTAGAATACCAAGAGATATTTACAGAATCCTCAAAGTTGGAAGAGATCTTCAAGCTCATCTAGTCCAGCTGTCAACACCACTATGAATCACCTCCAAACAACCTCCCCTAGTGCCCTATCCAGACCCCTCCTGAACACTTTCAGAGACAGTGACTGTACCACCTCACTGGGCAATTTATTCCAATGCCTAACCACTTTTTCAATGAAAAATGTTTTTCAAATATCCAAGCTGAACCTCCTCTGGCACAACTTGAAGCCATTTCCTCTTGTCCTGTTGCTTGAGACTTGACAGAAGAGACTGACTTCTACATGGCTACAGCCTCTTTTCAGGTAGCTGTAGAGAGCAATGAGGTTCCCCTCTGAGCCTCCTCCAAACTAAACAATCCCAGCT